>MU181962.1:449246-492001 GCA_016904865.1 Pissodes strobi
GTTGTTTTCCTTTATACCCTTAGTTTTATGGTTTAGCTATTCGATATATTTGTACCACAAAGTCACTTCAATTCGATTACACTAAAATAATTGAATATTTGACCTTCATTAGACACTTTTAATTTTGCAAAAATAAAAGAGACCCTAGGGTCAGACAGATCCCAGATATTTTTAAAGGTTATGAATCTTTAAAAAATATTTAAAAAGGAACTAAAAGTTTTTGTTTGATTAGATATTAAAAAAATTAAATGCTGTATACTAAAAAGATTTCATTGACCACAGGTTCAACACACAATGCATATGAGAATCGCTAATGGCAAGACTACATTTATCACACAATATCTTCGTCTTCCTATCATGTATTTCCCGAACGCAAAAAGCGCATCTTACTCGTTGTATTAAATATCTACCCAATGGCGCAGGTTCTAATATATCTTTAGTGTATGCCTTAAGTATTTTCTAATCTAATCCGCAGCCATGGTTCTATTAGTTGTAAACTAGAGTTATTTCAAAAATTGTCTTTTACTCATGGCATTATCCCTATTTGCTAGATTTGGCAGCACTGAAAAGTTTCCACACTCAAACCAACCGCCTGCTCTTGCAGTCATGTAACTATGGCAGAGTTTTTTTTATCAAACGTAACAGTACATCCTTTCGTATTATTCATCATGATATTTAACATTCCATATTTATCTGGTTTAGATGCTACGTAGATTCAAAATGGGCTCCTACCTCTAAACACCATATAGTACTTGCGACAGTTGGATATAAATTTGTGCCATATTTCCTTAACAGAAGCCGCTTGTCTGGTTTCTTTGTCGTGGAATCGTAGACAAAATTACAAAAAGTTAAACCTGATCTTTGACATTGTTGCTCTGAACAAAGCCATTCCATATTTATTTTGCCACATTTGCTGACTTTCTAACTCCAGATAAATACAGAAGTTCAAACAAGGCTCGAATTTCGATTAAATCTGTATCACCACGGGAGGACTGTAAATTATTCAATTCGCTTGTATATCTTACGATTTCCTAGTTAGTATGGAGAAGAGCCCTACCCAAATTATCTTGCTCAAATATTAGTGGTCAAATTTCAAATGGAGTTTTCACGCGGCGGAAATCTCCTTGAAAACCTGACATAATAGAAACAATGTTCGGTATTGCATGTCTTCCGCTATTTTCAGGCTGTTCAGAGCTCTATTTGTAGTCGATTTTCCCTTTAATTGCTGCAGACTGACTCGTAGAAGGCTGTTCTTCTTTCATGTAGCCATCACTCTGCTCACTTTTTATCTCTCCTCTTCATGCAGATTCGTTCATGCCATCCTCAATAAAAAAATGGTTTTTACCGCTTTCTAAAACGAATTTATCAACGTTCTTCCTGATATTTAGGATTGTTCCTCACAACAAAGTCATTCGATATTATTTATTTGACCACATTTGCTGACTTTCTAACCCCAGATAAATACAGAAGTTCAAACAAGGTCCAGTTTCGACTATATCTGTATCACGACAGTAGGACCGTAAATTATTCGATGCGCTTTTTTATCTTACAGTTTTCTCGTTAATATGGAGAACAACTTGACCCAAATTATCTTGCTCAAATATTAGTGGTCAAATATCAAATGGAGTTTTCAAGCTGCAGGAATCTCTTTTAGAACCTGACATAATAGGTATTTAAAGATCCTTTACACATGTAAAAATCGACCTCTGCTATTGGTCGATCCATCTCGTATTACGATATGTCTGCGTGATGCAATCGTTTTCTGTCAAGAGCTCTCGTGGTGTAGAGGTTTATACAGTTTATACACAATGTTTCGTATTGCACGCCTTCCCCTACTTACAAATCATCCAGAGCTCTATTTTAAGCCGCTTTTCTCTTTAATTGCTGCAGACTGACTCCTAGAAGGCTTTTCTTCTTGCATGTGGTCATCACTCTGCTCACTTTTTATCTCTCCTCTTCGTCCAAATTCGTTCATACCATCGTCACCAAAAAAAAAAAACTTTTTATCCTCTTCTAAAACGAATTTATTAATTTCGTTCTGATCTTTAAGTTTGCTCGTCTGAACAAAGCCATTCTATATTTGTTTGACCACGTTTGCTGACCTTCTAACTCCAGATAAATACAAAAATTGAAACAAGGCTCGAATTTCGATTAAGTCTGTATCACGACGGTAGAACTGTAAATT
This sequence comes from Pissodes strobi, assembly GCA_016904865.1. Lineage (NCBI taxonomy): Eukaryota > Metazoa > Arthropoda > Insecta > Coleoptera > Curculionidae > Pissodes > Pissodes strobi. The sequence goes on from MU181962.1 coordinate 451,432, forward strand.
ATTGGATACCCTTTTCTTTCTTACAGTATCCTCGTTAATTTGGAGAACAACTTTACCGAAATTATCTGGCTCAAATATTAGGGACCAAATTCCAAACGGAGTTTTCATTCTGTGGAAGTTTCCTTTAGGACCTTACATAGTAGACACAATGTTCCATATTTGCACGCCTTCCCCTATTTCAGGTCGTTCAGAGCTCTATTTCTAGCCGCCTTTTCCTTTAATTGCTGCAGACTGACCCCTAGAAGGTTGTTCTTCCTGCATGTGTTCATCACTCTGCTTGTTTTTTTATCTCTCCTCTTTGTCCAAATTAGTTCGAGCCGTTGTCACCAAAAAAATCTTTTTATCCCCTTCTGAAACGAATTTATTAAATATTTCGTGATTTTTAACATTGTTCTTTTGAGCAAAGCCATTCAAATGGAATTTTCACACTGCGGATACCTCCTTCAGGACCTGACATAATAGACACAAACTGCATATTGTGTTCCCTTACTTTCAGGTCGTTCAAAACTCCATTTGTAACCACTGTTCCCTTAGTGTCGCAGTCTGCCTCCTTCTTGCATGTCGTCATGACTTTTCTTTACAAACTGATTCGCAAAATGCTGTGGTTCTTGCATGTGGTCATCACTCTGCTCATATTTTTACCCAACCTCGTTCGTGTCATAGTCAAAAAAAATCTGTTTTCCCTCTTCTGGAACGAATTTAATAATGTCTTCCTCAAGACCTTTTTTCGTTGAACGCCGCCTGCTACGTGAATAATCGCTGGCTTTATCCATGAACTAAAATATAAGTGTGTAATAGCTAATAATCAGTAAAACTAAATAAACTACTCATTCGACAAAAATATTCAAAATATTAACGCTCTTCTGTTGTGACAAATAAATATCGTCAAAGACACTTTGGGATCGGGGGACCCCACCCAAACTTTAACTCACAGTTGAAAATTGATTAATGTACGTCGCGGGTGATATCTGACTAACATAAATTTACACGAGGGGGCAGCACAATTTGACGCTTTATATAAAATGTGTCTATAGTTGTACAAGTCGGGTACCTTGCAAAAGTTAAATTAGGTAACCAAGAAGATTATTAATTACTAGGATAATTAATGTAAAATCGGCCGATCATTTAACCGACCTAAACAAAATAAACTTTGAAAAGCGATTGCTTTCTTTACTGCAATCTTGCTTTCATAATATTTGTATAGACGAACCTTATTTGTAATTATTGATATCATCGGACAGCTATAATCTGTCTGGGTATTCGTTGCCGAAAAGGATCAGAAGTTTTAATTTATTTTAAGGAGCCCTTCATGAAATCAAAATTTAATTTAAAATCGTTATTATCTAATAACGAAATTGAAAAGTCGCAAAATTTCCTAAACAAAGGCACTCTCCCTGCCCTACGTTTAATATTTTAATCCACTTGCTACCTTTTACGGCTCTTTGAGCGCCGGCATAAACCGAGGCTATAATATTTCATAAGCTTAGCCAGTGATTTTTCGATAAACTGTGATACCATTATGCGTCCGTGGCCATTTATTTTTACTGCATAAACACTGATCGCTGACACAAGAAACTACGAAGTAAATGTTTACATTTAGGAAAAGGTGCTATTCTATATTGGACGATAGTTTCGCTGAGTTGACACAGACCAAGCGGAAAGGAAATCGTTAATAAACCCGTTGTTTATATTCTCATACGCGAACGTATTTATGTAATATTTTATTGCTAGTGAATTATATTTAAAACTAAATTTAAAATTATTAAACATGCTGTTTCTGTCAAATGATCTCGCTTTAGTTACGCTCGAGGTAATTGAGCTCCTTAAGGAAATAAGAACGAGAATGGAGCACATAATGGACGCCAAATTCAATGAACTCGACTAAACTATATACATAGCTATAATTCAAAAGGGTAAGAGAAGCAAGAAGTTTTCTAACGTGTGAGTGTGCTAAATGTTTTTAAGACGTGTATTTTGTGCTTTTTTTAAATTTAAGTGTGTTTATGGACCAGACACCAGAAGTGGAACTTCATGTGCTCCACCGCACAAATCAGAATATTTATACAGTTAATAATATCACCGAATGCGTTATATGTTCGGTGATAATATGGTGGATGGCGATAGCCGCTACAGTTGCCATACGGCCCGGTACATCGGAACATGTCACCAGTTTGGAAGGTATAATCCCGGGGTCCCGATTTAACTGATAAATGTCCCAGTTAAAACCATTACAAGCATTATGTTAACGTAAAACTCTAAAATACTTGATAAAATCCGCTTCATCCGCTTGTGTAAGGCGTGGTTCTTTAACGACTTTTACGTAATAATTGGGCGTGGCACCCTACGACAATTTGGCCTCCTGCGCCGCCTACGGCGAGTATATCTACCATCCCGTAACTTGTAGCTAAATCCGCCCTTATTCGTTATGTTGCGGTCTACATTCCGACAATTATGGCCACCCTAGCTGTACGCTATAGTGATAGATAGCGGAAGCATTCTCTGTCTGTTCAGCTCTACGTCCTCTATGAGATTGCTGCTGCATCAAACGGGATGAAAAAACGACGCGACATTGAGCGCGCGCGGATTTGCTCTATCTCTTTCTAGCACGGGGTCAGATATCATGCTTAATTCTATATATCCTTCTATACTTCCGTTCGCTTCACCGTACGCGAACGCGTTCGCGTTTCACGTTTGTATAACACGTTTATCAGCTTATTTCTCCTAAAGAAGTATCACTTCAAAAATATATTTTCAGCGCCAGAAATATTTTGCGTCAATTAATTTCTTCTACTAAAGCAATGATCACAAACAGTGAGATTAGACAAAAAATCATGGATTCGAAATGGGAACCGGTTTGAATCAACTGAAAAGTCCAACAGTAGATCGAATCAGAAAAGAATTTAGAATTGGAGAGAAGCATATAAATAGGGCTATACAAACCTAGTATAATAAAGTCCTTTTTGAATGAAGTAATATCGTCAAATATTATACTGCTTGTTACAAAAGAGTTACCGTTCAAACGCCGAGAAGAACCAATCAACTTTACTGGTTTCTTATCTCTATAAATAGTTTATCAGAATTAAACCGAACAGACTATTAGAATACCTAGCTATCCCAAGCTAGCATGCAAATACAAGATATCGATGAAAATGCATCAGTAGCCAATTAGAATTTATGAATCGATTAGACTTAACTAAATTCCGCTACAGAGAGGACCGATACAAGAAGGCACTATTTCATCTAAACTATTTGCGCTATCTCTCGATGACAATTTCATGAGTATCGAATGGAACGTAAAATATAATAGATGACCTAACCAGAATCTGCAGATACTGGGTTAAAAATGAACTATGCAAAAAAATAGCTTAGTTAGTGGCCATGCCATGGAGTATATTATAACTTACGCCGAAGCAAAGAAGATCCAAGCGTAAAAACAACAGGGCGACCTAATGAAGAGTATGCCGACACCTCTAGCCTATTAGATACGTTATATGTTCGGTTCTATTAGTGTGCACATATGAGCTTGAAACTATGTGCTTCACTAAATAATAAATATAGGTTTCTGTGTCATCAGCATATGGCATGGATATACTTGGATCTCCAGTATAAAGTCGCTTATAGAAAAAGTATAACGTATCGGACCCAACACGGACCCTTGCGGGACACCCGCCTCTATATTCCTTTTCTGTGACAGGTCGCCACCTACCCTGACTTGGAATGTTCGACCACTAAGATAACTTCTGACCAGCTTGCAAATCCTCATTGGTATTCCTACTTGCATTATTTTATATTGTGACGAGTAGCTTAGGGGGTAGCGCGTTTATTTAAAGAATAACTTCTCAGAGAAGAGCCTCGTCGTGATTAGTACAATGACGGGGTCTCAATGCTTCCTTTAATCTACCACTAGATGTTCTACTCGTGAGGACACACCTTGTTTAGCGTGCCGGGAGGTAACTGAGGTAGACCGGGATCGCGTTACGTGGGGTAAGAAGAGATGATAAAATAAGCACGTTTAGTTTATAACAATAACAATGTATTAACGATAAAACTTTAACAATAATTATTGGTCAGAAAAAATGAGATTCTATTATATCCGATTACTACGGTGCGTATGTTTTCTCGATTTGAGGTACTGTTTATAGGTCTTTGTTTACTGTCTTATAATTTATAGTTTTTCTTAAGAGTTGGGTTTTATTTAAGAACACTAAGAGATTTCACTAAACTTTTTAACTGACTATTTAGACACTTCTCTTTCTCAACACTCTGACAAATTTCTTGTCTCGACTTTACTATGGAGGTTGTGCAACCCCTGGTCCTAGCAGTCGTCAAGTGACTAACCGGTACCAGGTTTGGAAGGAAAGGAATGGAACCTAAAGCAGTCGTATGGCTAACTTTAGGAGCGGATAGAACCCAGAAGGCAGTCGTCAATTGACTAACCTTGGGAGCTGGAGGTGAGACTAAAGTCTGCCGAACTAAGGGTTCGGTAGCGTATTTATATAAAACAAAGTTATGATCATCGCATGCATAAGGTTCAATGTCGTTCCCGTTGATTGCTCGCGTTGTTTATAGTTTGCCTTTAATGTTTATATAACAATCTCCAAGTTCAAGTTCAAACGACAAGGTGATATTTGTGTAGTAGCTTATGCATTTTAGTAGATTACAATATATTAGTCCTTGATGTCAAAGCTTGTCAAAAGCTTTCTCGATATCCAGTAGCACCGCCCCCGTGGCCATCTTCCAGTTAAAACCTTCCGTAATGTACTCGGTGATTCTCTTTAGCTGATGCTCCGCAGGGTTTCCCGCCCGAAAGCCAAATTGGCATTATGGGATGACCTTTAACTATTCAAGTACTTTAAGTAGTCTCTTCTTAATAGCCTTTTCAATTATTGCACTTAACGTGGGCAAAAGACTAATGGGTCTATAGTTGTCCGGAAACGTTTTATGTTTATCTGCTTTAGTAAAAAGTATAATACATGAGTTGTTCCAGGCCCTGGAGAAGTAGCTAAACTTCATTATTGCATTTGCAATATTTGCCAAAAATACAAAGACCTTTTTGGGAGTTCTTTTGCCATCTTATGGCCCAGGGGCTTTCCTTGTTTTAAGATGCTTCACTACTTGCTTAATTTCCAGTGTCGCCACATAATCTTCAATCTTTTCATTGGCTTTGAGATATCCAAGTGTCTCACAGTCCTCTTTACGTTTCTTTCATACTGCTCGTCTTCATCATCATTCTCATTATTTCTGAAAGTGTTCTCCAATGTTCTTGAAAAAGCATCCGCCTTTTCGTCATCAGAATAAGCCATTCCCATTAACCCATGTAGTGAGGGAACTTTGGTTGTTGGTCTCCTTAATGCTCTGGCAATTCTCCAAGCAGAATGGTCCGACGTAATCAGCCAGAGGCTATACGACCACAAATATGGCTCTCCCATTTACTCTCATTTACATAACGCGATATGCTCAACTATTTTTATTTCAGTTCAGCAGTACCTAAATTGCTTTCGCATCATGAAGAAAAAAATTTGCGATGTTATAACTAACCGCAAGCAGTATTATACCCTTAACAAATATGTATACCAATTTCAAGCAATTAATTTCAGATACATTTAGTTTTGTTGCGTACATTTGAGGATGTATCCCTTCTGGCATAAAATTATACATTGCATCAAGTCATTGAACAAACTAGTCGTGCCCCTTCTAAATATATCAACATCATAATTATTTCAATACTTTCAAGCTTAAGGATTAAATTACCAAGTGTCCACAATTCACACGCGCCGAAGAGGTCAGCATAAATCCTTATCTTTCTTGAAATAAAGCCCTTTGCTCCCAACTATACCGATGTGTATGTAACCCATGTCTATCTCTAACAACGATCAGCCAAACCGTACTAAGTGGCAAGGTTACTTTTTCTTCAAAAAGTGCCTAGCCTAAGGAATTATGTGTATGTCAACCACGTTTCGTTATGGTCTTGTTTAAATTAGGTGATAATTCAAAACAGGTTGAACGTGATCGTTTGAGAATTTTTTTATTGTTTCCCAGGCTTGTTGTTTCGATAGTAAAAATGAGCCTGCCCGCTGTGTTATAGACTTTGCGGTTGTAAAGCTACTGAGTTCATGGGAAACCGGCAAGGTATTTAAGGAAGCAAATAATAATGCTATAATTCTTGATTTTATTGCGACCACAGATATACTGAGCATAGTTGACGATAATTGCAGCGGAGAGGGTCATTACGATCGTATTAGATTCGATTCGAGTAGCATCTATAAAGACTAATAAACTTGTCCCATGAAAATTATGAGCCGATGCATTATATATTGGGCAAAATACCGTCATTTAATGATTGTTATAGTATGTTAAACGCAAAATGTAATTGATTTTTTTTAATATCATATATAAACTTGAAAGGGAAAATATTCATACTTGCTTAATTTTTCAAAAATTCTTCTCTTTGAAAAAAACGATAATACCAACTTTTTAAACTCTGCACGAAAATAATTTTACCAACATGTGGAACAAGTCGGCTTTAGAAGATAATTTAGTACCATAGATCATATATCAGAATTTTGATAGAAAAAAAGTGCACAGAATAATACGTTCTAATACATTTGGCCTTCGGCGTCTTCTAGAAGCTTTTGACTGCGTAGAGACAGAAGGTGTATTAAGTTTACTAGAAAACAAGGCAAAGTCATATCACCCTCTCTTTACTCTCACACTCGAAACTGATTTTAAAAACCTGGAATAGAATAGAACGAACTATGCTATGAGATTAGAAAAAGAACAAAGATAAGAGGCATAATAGAAGAAATAACAAAGATGAAATGGGGCTGAGCAAGGCACGTTGAAGACGCTTTAACTTTAAGTAAATATATAACAGAGTGGGAGGCCAAGTTTTGTCTTGTCTTAAATGGATTATTGGCTTCTGTTTCTTTTAAGGACAATTTGCCAGCCCATTCAGGGGAGGGGGGGGTGTGTTTGTTGTGACTCTAAGTCATATCCCAAACACTGACTTGTCAAATGGTCCCACGGGAACATCCGGTTCACTCCGGTCTGAGTACCGGTATTAATGGGAATTTTTCTGGCATAGACGCCCGATTCTTTCTTGGGGAGAGACAATGTTCACTGAACCTTCGCCACGAAGTTCCCTAATGGTTAGTACCAATGGCGATCAAAGAGCCGTTACACTACCAAGAACGAAAAGGAAGTATTTGGGAGATCAATAATAACACAAAGAAGTGTCGATTATATACGAACCACAGCTGGCAGGTACTGGATGAAGACATCAGAAAGCAGGGAAGAGGGGAACGAGACGGGAGAGACTTACATTCAAAAGAGGGCAAATCCGGGTTGAGAAAGAAGAAGAAAATGACATTTGACATATACGTGAATCTAACGCATAAAACAGAATGTAAATATTGCGATAACTTACAGTATATTTAAGTTAACCAAATGAAAAAGATATGACTGCGTACTGTAACGAAATCGAGCCAGTTCAGCTTCCCATAGAGTCTGTCGAGAATAGCATTTCGCAAGATACAAATAAGACGGGGCTTTGAGCAGTCCTGGCCTCGAATATTATTCTTAATCTTTATCTTGATAATCTATAACGATTTAAGTGCTCTTGAGGGTCAAGTCCAAGGTTTGTTAAGTTCATAGTAAATTAAAGATTGCCAAGTTATCCGGCATATTGGTTAATTTAAGTGTTTTCCAATTCCTAAAAATACTATAAAGTAGGTTCGAATGAAGTAAGTTTTATTCGCGTGTCTTAATTCATATAATTTATTGACAGAAAGCAACTACCTATTTAACATGAACCAATAATTATCTTCAGACTTCCAACACAAAAGGTCAAAAGATCCTTAACATCACGTTTTCCTTACAAGATCAAGAGATCGTGCAATTGACTTCATATCCCTTGGTGTATTCGTTAAGTCTTGTCTCTTCGCAGTTGTTTCCTTATTAAATTGTTCAAAGGTAATTGCAAGCTATCTTCCGAACGCTAATAAAAGGAAAATAAACCTATTTCATGAAACTGGTAAGCGAGAATTACTTCAAACGATCAGCAATATAAGTTTTACTTACTGATGCTCATAAAAATAAAGCTGCTTCCAACTATCAAAGATAGAAATATATATAAGGAATCCGAATAATCGGACAATAAAGCCTTAAACAAAGTATAATTTTCCTTTTCTCCGTTATAAAAATCCTTTTGTAAAGGATTCTAATTTACTTTACACATAAGTTTTTATATTTATGTGAAGTAGTTTTCATCTAGTAGCACACTATAACATAATGACTAACTGTGCAAAGACCTGCTAAATGAACTAGAAGAGAGCTCATGTCATAAAAATCTATTCCTTATGCAGAAGGGTCTTTTTATTTAGTCGAGTTGTGAATTCGAGGCATTTATTTAAATGATTAATGCATTTTAGATAGTTAGACAAGTTAGAATATATTAGTTGAAACACAATGTATGTATTTTATAATCATAATATTAGGTTCTATACATAAGGCGTATAGTCCTGGCAATCATTTAAGCTATACCTATGTTGATGTATTCTGTAGAATACCAAAATATTGACATCTCACTTAAAGAAAAATATGACTTCCATTTATTGACTCCTAATGAGTACCTAAAGAGTTGTTGCTTTGTTGATATTGGGTTCGTTCCACATGCGACAAGCATCTTCACTGTTGAGATACCTTAATAAAGGTTGAAAATAATGACTAATTAAAATGTAGGTAGTCAATAACAAAATATCGAAAAAAACAATTCTCGTTTTCTATTATAAAACGTCTTGATATTAATCACGGAAAAATATGAGATAATAATCACTGAAAAATAAGAGACGACGCCCCCCGTGGGATCGATACAATGTCAACTTACGTTATGTAATATTTTGCAGCACGCTGTGGCGACACACGGTCTTAGAGAGTTTTTTTTCGGCCGCTATAATATCCAAGATAAATCATTGAGGACAAGCTAACAGAACCAATAATATTAGCATAAAACTTATAATTATAAATCTTTCGAATCCAATCGAGATAATCTCATATTTACTGGTTTCCGAACTGACCGCATTTATTCTTTTTAAATGTAGCATGGCATGAGATACAGAATGAATAAACGTGAATGGTAAGATACTCAGCGGTTAAACATCAATAAAATTTACATTTCGTAAGAGATTACAAAACGGCCAGTTGGGCTTTGTAAATGGTGTTTAGTTTTACGATTCTATCGACTCTCGATGCTGTACTAGTTTCTAAAAATATCTAATTATAAAATATGGGAATTGTTACAGAATAAGTAACGTATATATATTATTTTACAATTAACTAATATAAATATTCGTCTAAGTATATCATAAACTAATATCAAAAAAGTAATGCTAACATTTTTAGTGTTAAGTTCTTCGCTTATACACACGCATAATTATAACTTACTTCTACTATGGTTACAAATTTATGAACGTAGAAATGTAACTATTCTTGATTAATCCATTAACGCCCAAATTATTAATTTCTTCTCAGAATTTCTTGGCTTTTTTTGTAAGTAAGGCCAAAGCTAAGAAAACTTTTAATAATTATTTCCAAATTTTTGAAAAAAAAGGACGCTGGGACAAAATCTTATAAAATTAGGACAAATACATATTTTTTTAAATTAAATTTATTTACACTTTCTTATAAAATTGATTAAAAGAAACAGGTATGCAAAGCGTGACGTTGCATTTTCGGTAAAATACCTTTGGTTTTGGCATCTTCGCTGATTGTCACCATCATATCTGACTTCTTCAATGATATTGACCCTTGATGTAGATGGAAAACTAAGCGGAGCTCCTCTGCTGATTCCTAATCCATGTTCTTTTTTCAGATAGGCATATGCAGTCCTCTTCGAAATTCTTTTATAGGCATTTTATTCTGTTCCTGATGTTTCATATTATAAAGTACACCCCCCTTTTACGATAGCTATATCTATCATTCTTGTAAAAAGACACCAATACCATTTTTTGCCTCTTATTGATATGTGTTGTTTTTCTAACAACCAATCGTGGTAGTCTACGTCACTCATATCTTTATTATAATTTGCGATAATAGATGGCTCCACTTTCTTTTGCTTCTTATTCCATCTTTGAAGTTGACTGCTTGGAAGTATACTATCATAATTGGTTGCAACAAAGACACATTTACTGTCATCCCATTTACAAATTAGGATTTTATTGGTATTAAAACGCCAGTCATAATAATATGCACCTCCGGGCTCCTTTCCTAGATCTTTTGATTACTTTGTAGGACACTTAGAGCGGTTCTATTTTCTCTTATGGTACCCGTATCGCGATATATCTGTTTATTTACTTAACAGAAAAAATTGTAATTTGTAAAAAAATCAAAAATATGTCTCTTAGGATTTTCTACAATGCTTAGCATATTTGATGCGACCCTTGTACCCAAAGGTTTTTCCTGTGTTTTTCCACAATAAAGATCAAAATTATAACAGTAACCATTATCGTCACAAAGAGCCCATCGTTTGAAACCAAATCGAAATGGCTTTGCTATTATAAATTGTTTCAGTGAATTGTGCCCAGAATATTTCACCATCATTTCATCAACGGCTAAGTGTTGCTGAAAAACTCCCCACTGTTGAAATCGCTTGTTAAGTAGACTTTGCAGAGGTCTGATTGTAAATGACCTGCCATGCTTGTTATTTTCAGCTTGGGAATTAATTAGCGATTTTATTTCATTGTACGCATTACAACTAATTAAATGCATTTTCTATCAGTGATATTCCTAATTCATCCTGCTCGGATCAATAATCCATCTCGCTAAGTAATTGATCGTGACCGGTAAAAATAAGAAACCCAATAACTATTTTTATTTCTTCAATGGTTATTGAATAATTATGTTTATTTTTTTGCTCAGTGCGCATCTTCTTGTTTCTGAATGAATGAGATCGTAAACTGCTTCATCAAAAAACATTTCAAAAATTTATAACGCCCAAGATTCAAAAAGCTTTAATTTTATATTTTCAAATAAGTTTTGACAATCTTCATGTTCTATGTGCTTATACTGTGGTTCAGATTTCCCCATTTAGGGCAAAACCTTTTCTTGGGCGATTCAAAGTTTTGCCTTTCAGCTAATGATGCCAGCTACAGATTGTCTTCTTCGTCAGAAGATGAAACGGATTCATTCTCCTGAGCCTGATAGTCACTTTCTTCTTCAATAGAAATTTCTGCAGCTCTGGAGATATCCGGCACATTAGCAGTGTCCAGTCCATCGTCCTTAATATCGTCCTCGTCAGTTAGATCATATACATCCGGGCGGTAAGGCAGCAATGTCAACATCTCTTTTTTCTGAATATAAATAGTCAATGACATCTTCAAAGTTTTGAAAATACTTCCGGCTCATCTTCTAAAACAAAACGAAATCATTATTGGAAATTATAAGTACTCACGTATAAATATAGAAATTGTAGAGTTCAAAGCCCAGCATCGTCATTTGAGAACACCAAGATTCGACACAATATTTTTACTATAATCTTTTTCTGAATTGTATTGTGGTACTTTATGTACAGGGTGGCCCGTTTAAGAGGGGCCTATACCTTATCTCGAAAACTACGGGGGTTGGAAAAAAAATTAAATACAAAAGTTGTTCCTAGTAAAATGATCTTTGTTTTTTTGTATTGTTTTAATCGTCACTTTTTTATATACAGGATGGTCAAAGAAAGCTACACTTTTTTAAATGAAACACCCTATATTTTATTACATTTTTGGATTCTACTTAAAATTCTAAGCATATTTGATGTATGATGTTATACCTCTAGAGTTAGTAGTTTCACAGATATAAACAGTTGAAAATCGGTACTTTGACTACTTTTGACCTTGGTAGCAAGAAGAGCATTAGAGATGGAGTAAAATTAATTTCACATTCCTATCTTAACTTTTCAAGAGCTATTTGACGGTACTAATTGGCAGGTGGTACCATGGGTACCAAATCTGGTACCTCTGTAGGGACCATCTGTTAGCACCATCAGATAGCTCTTGGAAAGTTAAGATAGGAGTGTGGAATTCATTTTACTCCATCTTTAATGGTCTTCCTGCTACCAAGGTGAAAAGTAGCCAAAGTACCGATTTTCAACTGTTTATAGCTGTGAAACTATTAACTCTAGAGGTATAACATCATACATCAAATATGCTTAGAATTTTAAGTAGAATCCAAAAATGTAATAAAATATAGGGTGTTTTATTTAAAAAAGTGTAACTTTCTTTGACCATCCTGTATATAAAAAAGTGACAATTAAAACAATACAAAAAAAATAAAGATCATTTTACTAGGAACAACTTTTGTATTTAATTTTTTTTTTCAACCCCCGTAGTTTTCGAGATAAGGTATAGGCCCCTCTTAAACGGGCCACCCTGTACATACATACATAGTCACATAACTAATCTGTGAAAATAATGTGGTGCAATCGTACTTACCTTCATTCATGCAAAAAATTTACATAAAAGTGTAAACCTCGGTGTAAACCCAGTCTACCAACGTAGAAAAAATCACATTTTTAGACTATCGGTCAACGATATGTTTTGAACTATTAGCACTGCTGAATGAACCTTCGGCCTGTTGACCCATGTAAACCTCCATATTGACCAAGTACCAAGTAGGAGCATCTATTAATGCTTGGGTTTTGATGCCGTATTTCGCTGGGTTATGCCTTATTTTGCCTGAAAGAACAACTGCCATGAAACTATTTTAATTTTTCGTCAATTGTCAGATATTCCGCTGGTAATTAAGCCGCCATACAATTTTCGGTTCCCTCTGTTATAAAATCGTAAGCAGAAAATCAAAAACTCAAATCATCTTTGGCTCGTTTTACAACTTAAAATATCGATTTCGGTACCGACACTGTTGTTTCCCTATAACACATTGTGGGGATACAGCATAGTTATGTACGGAAACGTATACATATTACATAAAACTGACATAAGAAACGAGTAAACAAAAATAAAACCATCAATCGTAAAAATGAAATCTACAATAATTTAAGATTCAATTAAACCTTTATGCTATTTAGAACTTTCATGAGCTCGCCGACTAAACATTAAAGCTATATTTGGCAGCTTTTCCAATAGTAAATTATCTCACATATTATAGTTATTAGAGGTATGATATGTCCAATTTTGTTATGACTATGACTGTGCTATTTTTAAGTCTGCTATTTTGAAATGCAGATATTTTTTATGAAATGCAATATTAATTCAAAAGGGCAATATAATTGAACAAAGCGACTCGCAGTATTTTTTACTAATCAGGTAATTACGGGCAGTATCATGAATCAAAGAGAATAATATAATCAGCAAAAATGTCAAGCTTAAAATAATTAACGAATGACTTTAACTTTTATAAACCTACATACTCACTTCGAGGCATTTCAATCCCATCAGGCAGGGTCTAAACCGGCTTCTACTCGTTGCCATAGGTTGACCCTAAAGTTGCCCTTACTCTCATCATGAAAACCGCAGAATAATTTGAATAAAAACAATGGGGGACCTGACAATCGTTAGGCTGAAATATTGCCGCTCACTTTTATTGGGCGACCAGACCTAATTTAAAATAAAGTCATATGTTTCACAAGGGTATCGCATGTAAATATGACCATTGTTGTCAAGTATGAAGATAAAACTTTTATATAATGTCTTCCTATCTAAGTCCTGGCATTGTATTTGAAAAGTAAAACTTAGCAGCTAACATATGATTATTTCTAGAAACATAGGATTGTTTGAAATGTGTTATGAGTTGCTAGAAAAACTCGGCTCTAGTGAGTTTGCATGCCACTCATAAAATCAGCACTTGAATTATTTTTATGGAATTGGCGAGCTTTCGCTTGATAATGATGCCAGCAAAACACTCCAGTTCATATTTTGAAATAAACTCATAACCAGGCTAACCCTTGTCTTGCCAACCTTGCCGAGGAAGTATTTGGTTTGTCTCTATTTATCGAAGGCCGTTAATTGAGTAACGAGTCTGATGGGAAATGTATGATTATCATTGCATTCTATGTAATATGGATTCTTAACGAACAGTGTCAATTAGTGTTTCAAAGCCAATGATTCCTCTAGAATATTCCAATTTTTTTCTGCAATGAGACGTGGATTTAAAGTCGAAGTATCGAGATGCTGATAATAATGAGAGGAAGCGACATCTAACGGGTTCAGGTTCGCTTTTAAATTTCTATTACCAGATGGCGCCAGACATGTTAAAATGTCTGCTGTATAGTACTTTACTGAACTGTCTCAGCACAAAAGTGATCAGTCGTTGTTTTTATCTTTATAAATTTGTCAGATTTTTAATAATTAATAATAAGCCTTGTGTATTCATGCATAAAGGAGGTAGTTTTTAAGGGGTAGAGCAAGTTTTCGCAAGATGAAGGAGACAATTATCATAAATCTATTTTTAGGGGATATTGAGTGTCAGTTGAATACTTCAGTTTATTATAAGGATTCAAATATCTGTCTTATAAGAGGCAGGTATAATGCAAAAATTAACATGAAGCTGAAAATATGAGTATCATAACCATCCTGCATTTATGATGTAAACAACATAGGCACCCATCTTCTCAATTAGAATTTATCTATTCAAGTATTAGAATATTCTGAGTTTGGTCAACCGTGGAAGAAGCGTGGTCAACCCAAAAAGTTTAGGAATTACTTCCGTCAGGTATCAAAACTGTACCAATGCTTTGTGCTAAAACTATACAAATGTATTGTTTTGTGATTTAAAGTGCTCGGGCCAGGCTGGGTAATTGATATTGCGTTCCTAGGTATTTTAAATCGAATTTCATGGCTCTTTGCCAGCATACAATACAATCGTCGACAGATGAATTATGAAACGAGTCGCAGTATGATTTTATAGGTCTGTATCTTGAAATTTAGGTTACTAGGTAAAATATTTAAACGTTTTGTCTTAGTAATTAGCATATTTTATTAAGTATTTCTTAATAAATTATTTTTCTTTTTGGTTATGACGAATCGTACCAACGTGTGGATCTAGAAAAATATCAAATTAACCGAGACGTGGTGAATTTTCTTTATTTACTTTTTATGTCTTCATAAATTGTTACTTCAGATAAACACGAACACCACTATTATTGATGTAAAATTATATGCGCTTTATGTAAACTTTAAGATTAATTCAATTATGTAGACCATTAAATCTTTTAATTAAAACTTTACCTAAAAACGACAAACTCCTGGGCGGTCTCAAACGAAACTTGAAAGAAAACGGTTCAAGTTTTTAGCCAAATTACTTCATGGTAATGACAAAGCACTATTATTAAATTGCTTTTAATAATAGGATCACTTGTTTATTTTAATGTTTTGTGACCCATGCGGCTTTGAACTTGGCGAGGTAGATATTTCAAGTTCTGGTTCAGTGATATAGCCTCCGTGTCGGTCTTTTATTTGACATAGCTGTATTAATTATCCTACTTTATTGTTGTGTTAAATTACAGGCAGAAAAACTGATTACGTTTCCTCTTTTTAACTGAAGCGTTTAGTTTTTTGTAGTACGTCACAGTTATAATACTAAATGACAACCTAAGGGGTTAACAAATATCACTACATTTCCATACACACATTAGCTGAAGATGCAATATTTCATTGCTGTAAATGACTCATATTTTTGATGCCAATGTTTGCCTTTTGTCACTTGAATCTGCATTGAAAATTACATATATCAGAATATATAAATTATTAAACGTATCAAGCTAACATTTTTTTCCAAAGTTGAAAATATTATGTAGGGAAATATAAATAGGTGTGGGCAAGACAGGCGGAAAAACTTCAAAAGACGAGAATTTGCTCTATAGATTATTCGGTTTTCCAATAATAATATATTATTTAACAAGCCTGTAATATAGGTCATAATCAACGATGATGATTATTATACATTATTATATACCGTGGGTATTATAATCATCAGAGTTTATTATGGTTCATTATACGTGTGTGAAGCACTATACGTTACCTACGATTATCCTTAAGCAAAATGCTTAACTAGAAGGCGAAGTTTTCACATTTAGATCAACTAAAACGTCAACTTTCAAAATAACTATGTTGACATTTCTTGTTTCCTTAATAAGTAGAGTGTCTCGGATTGACGATTACGAATTCATAATTATACTTGTTGTAATAATGTATAATGCCACTTGTATTATGAATAAAGCTTTTACTATCACATGTATTATATGATGTTTATTATTAAATGGATGTAGGTAAAAAAGATGTGTCAAAACCCAAAATTGCGAAAGGTTTAAATTCAACTAGCTCACCCTCTATAAAACGAATCATTATTTTCAAAGTATCTGCTGGTATGATTTTTTACGAAGATTCTCATCAAATTATCAATTTTTCTATTCAAAAATTAGTTCCCTAGGAATTGCAAAAATAAAAACCTTGATTTTTTTGACCTACAATCGATGTTTTTATATTCTCCCTCGAAACTTCCGACATTTTCGAACGAGAGAAGCTTTTACAGAATTTTTCTCCTTTAAATTCGCTATAGAACTGTTCTCTCAATGTTTTCAGTTCTCGCGACTTATTCAGCGCTAGAACGACGCATTTTTCAAAAATATGTACGCCAAAAAAAAAATACTCCCGATTTTCCGATTCTCGCCAATTTCAATAGGATTCGAAAGACCGTCAAAAAGAGTGCCTCCAAAATAATCAATTATCGATTAAACATTAAATGTCATAGTTTTCCTTCTTTTTACTAAATACTACCAACAACAATATGTTTAGCTGAGAATCCAGTAAGTGTTAAACTGGGATTCGAAGGGATGTCCTATTAGCGAGTAATAACCTTGAATTATAGAGACAAATACTCGAAATTAATTTTCACCGGAAGATCCTATTATCGTATTAACAGCTCGTCCTAATCTCAACACCCCAGAGACGTCTAGGGAAAATAGTGGGATGCAGGTGGTCCGATCAGACCTTAATTTTAGTGGTTTCGCCAATAATTTTTCATCCTTATATCCAGAGAAAATTAACTAGTCATTCATCGAGCTACAATAACCATTAGGAGATTTATATTTAAATCTACTAGCGTCATCGTTTTATACTAATTATTATCAAACCAAATAGTTCCGCTTAATCTAATTAATGTACTTTTGCTGCGGCGCTGATACTAATTTTCTCGACCACACATAAAAGACGGGTCTGTTTTAACAGTTTTATGTTAATTAGTTAATATCCGCGCCACGATTTGCCGCCTTCCAGTTTTCTATTCGGTCTTTCTCTCTCTCCGGTGGAAATCTAATTGAATTTTTTCCATTAATCACGGCCTGTCATTGGGGGCCTTAACACCAGCGCCTAAACACGTCATGTCAAATTATAATCTTTCCGAGGGATTTGGAAAAAGAAGGATGTTTTCGAATAAAAAACGACCCATGACTAAATTAGTTTCAAAAGATAGATTAAATGGGTTTTTGTATTGGTAAAAAGCGCCGTGTGAAGTGTCTTGATAAATTGCTTTAATAAAGGCTGTATTTTTTGCGGGGTTTATCGTCTGAACTTAATTTAAAATGACTCGCTGATTTTACTATATTATTTAGAATTTTGCATTTTTATTAGGGGGGTCGATTAAAAATTTTAATTCATCATTTGCAATCTTATGCGATAATCTTATTCTCTAGTTGCAGCAGTATTCCTAATATATTTGCTTTGACATTAATCTTATTTATACTCTTCGTACATGCAGCTATTATTATAGTTTGGCTTCTTCTAAGTTTAAAAGTTCCTGCAAACCCATTTCCGAGCACGCTTGGTTTTCGAATACACAATGAAGAAATTATTTTTTTTTAGATTTATTTCGAGCATTCTTGACCTTTGCATGCAAAATATCCTCTACAACTATTTAATTATGTTAGAATAATTGTGTGTTTCCTTTTGTTTACCCTTGAGTAGGGACCGAAAATTAATTCTTCCATCCACATAAGCTTTAAGGCTATCTCCTCTTCTATGGCGTCCACTACGTACTTCAACCACATGGGCTAGGTAGTCATGTTATTTATGGGTTATGTAAACTACGTCACTTTCGAGGCATTATATAGGTATGTCATTTGTCAATAAGCACATATATGTCATAAGTCATCTGTCATCTCTCACTCAGAATTTGATATCTATAACTTTTCGTCCACGAGGGCTAATAGACGAAGAGCTGGCTATGGAGAGGTACCTGTGCAGTTGAAATTATATATACTACAGATTCAGTTATTAGCGCCAGAAGTTAACCTGAGAGTAGAGAGTGAAACATGTATTTTCTATTTCTATACTCTTTCTTTAATTCGTAATGAAATTACGTGCAAAATGCCAGAAGGCTAATTGGAAGAATAAAAGAGATAATTTATATGCTAAGAGCATCGATACGCCAGGCGATCGATCACTTTTCTTCGTATTTTCGTATTTTAATTCGTCAAGTGTACTTCTGGTGATTTGTCAACATAATTTGAAGTTGGTCGGTAATCTATTCATCAACTGCCAGAAGTCGTCTAGGATGAAATATATAAATTAATAAATTTATTAGAGAAAAGATTTGAAGCACTAATCAAACAGTATAAATTTTCAAATTTTGCGAGCTTGCAACACGTTTTTTTTATGATTAAACCCAAAGATTTTTTTCCCCAATTAATTAAAAAAAATAAACCTAGCCCCGGAGAGTCGCGTTACAAAGCCCGGCCCCTGTCGCGGGGTCGTTTGGGCGCCACCCGTTCTAGCCAGCTAAACGGAAAAAGCTCGGCTGGTGTTGTACCGAGTGGCTAGATTCGCTCATAAAATTAACCGGTTCTTAGTACTTGATTTCAAACTATCAAAAAAAAACGAGCACAATGGCGTAATTATAAGCAACTAATCTTTATCAAGAAAACACAATCTAAAATTTAATGAACACTATATTTGCTACTAAATCCTTTTTTTTGCAAACACAGCAACAATCTATCTGGAGAAAATGGTTATATTAAAATGTGGTTGAGTAGACAAAAGAATGTTATATGACTTAAAGTAATTAATAAAATAAACAGAGTACAATATGAAGATTGTACGTACAGAGACCAATTCAGTTGGAAAACCTCGGTTCTACATGCCTTATCACTAAATGCTCTAAACACTACTTATCAAAGAGATCACTTGACGCAGACTAGGCTTCTTACAACTAGGTATGCGTGCGCTAATAGCTGCACTGATTGTGATAATATGCCGCAATTAGCGGACACAATGATTAGATCAAAAAACTTGAGAAGTTAATAAAAGCACCAGATCAGATTAAAACTATGGTTAGCCTGATTCATATGATAAAAAGATAAAATTCAGAGCGGTTATATCTGCCGACTAATTAATGAAAAGAATGAAGTTATCCAGCCAGCGCTTGACTTTTAAAATGAGAAAAGAACTCAACCAGTGAATAAATGTAAATTAAATTAATTAAAATCAATGAGCTACCTCAATTCAGTGTTTGATTTATATCAATAAAAGCAAACGAAAAGTAAACATGAGAAACAATCAGACACAAAACTTATTCCCAAATCCCGTCGTCGAACTCTGTCGATGGCATCTAGTGCGGGAACCACTAGTTAAGGCCCTTCACTGACGCTTGAGGCCTTCCAGGTAAAAAAGTTGTGGACCTGCTTCCGGCCTTTCAGAACAAGTGGCAGTTCTGCACTTGAACTTCTGCCCACCAGAGAAAAAATTGCAGTCCTTTAATTAAACTTCTGGCCCAGCAAAAGAACCCTGAAATAATCCAGTACGCATTAAATAAAGCCCCCTTACTTAAATAAAAATCATAGACCCCCTCCCTCTTTGCATAAATACATCTTCTTTATAAAACAAATTTTCCTAGACAAAAAAACCCATGGACTTACAGTGCAATAAAGCAAATAAAAGAGATATTAAGGTTCCGGCAACTTGAATATAAAAAGATAGATATGAATCACTCCTAAAAGAATATATAAACTTCCCCATATGATCAAAATTAAAGTTGCATTAACATAAAAATTCGGATCAGATAATAACACATGGGAAAAGCAAAGGGCGTTATGTGTACAAATAAAAAAGGTAGATAAGCAATCAATTTCATCAATTTAGGCAAAAATGGTAGCGATATTTACCTCAGGCTCGGACTTGAGGGTGTATTAAAAGAGATTCGACGGTCTCAGTCTTATCGGACGAATGTGGAAGCCGCTATAAATAATGGAAATAAAAAAAAAGTTAGCAACATGGCGGTCACGTGCTTCATAGGCCACAGAAAAAGGAATCCAGAGAAAATGCTTACCTAGTACGGCTTGTAGAGCCCGAAAAAACGGTCGTGTTAAAATACAAACAGAAACGACACGATAAACCACTTATCAAAAGGGTTGTATTATATCACAATACTTAAAACGTGCAGTTTCTCGCTATACTGGCAAACGTTCCCCAGGCGAGCAAACTAGAAAAGACTTCTCGAACGTTCCGTCTTCCGTCAATTTGCCTTCGAAATTAAATACTGCGACACAAGTAGTAATGGGCTGAAAACTTGACGAGTGATTCGATACAAGGAATAATTCTAAGAAAATAAACGCCTTAATTCTCGCTTATTAAGATTATAAATGACGGCAGAAGCCACGAATAGTGAGCTAAAATTACATTCTTCCAGAAATGCTAGGAAACGCTTTAACAGGAATGATAAACCCTCAAAAATCTAAATCGAGAATGACGAACGCGCGATAAATAGCCCATCCCTATTATTCCGTGACGAAGGTCCCAAACCCAACTACCAAAATACGGATCAACAAGTCAAACGCAGCTTTTTGCAGGCTAACAGAATTCTTTAGAAATATAAATCGACTCGCTGGCTGTTTACGATAATATAATGCAAATCAAGCCAAGTTATCTTAATAATAAGGTACATACATCGCTTATCAACTAAAACAGATGGTCAATGGTCACAACGGATTCTAAAAACTAATACGAATATATAGCTAATCTGTACCTAAAAAATAGTTAATTCATATTAGGAAAAACAGCATTTTCAAGCAAATCAAATTAATAAATTTAGAATTAATAAACCGATGCGTGCAAAATACAGCATCATTTTTTCCCTAAATGCGGCATATAAATGAAATTTTAAAATTGACAAAATCGAACTGTTACAAGCTGTAATAGCAAAAATGTAAGAACTTGATTTGATCGATACGATCTTGAGGCAAAAAATTCAGGATTGATACTAAAGAGATCCGAGTATCAATTTAAATAGTTTGAGGGACCACTGTTATCAGTATCTGATATTGATGTTAATTTTGGAAGGTACTTTTAATTTCGAGTTTATTAATTTATTAACTCTACTAAGTTATTATTAATTTCTTATTAATTTCTACTTTCAGCTGAAGATGATGATATTGTTTACGACAGCGGCGGGGATGGTCAGTTCGAGGAAGATATAGAAAATGTATTAGTATTAAAAATGATAATTTTATTCTAAGTAGAAATACAATTTTTATGAGATTCTATGAAAACAATTGATGTGTTCGTAGTTGTCTTCTGGCAGTTGACCAATAAGTTACTAAACAAACCCACATTGTGCTGACAAAGCGCCAGAAGTGCATTCCACAAAGAAAATCTTCTTTCTTATTCTTCCACCTAGCCCTCTGGTGTTTTACATCTTTTCCGTAGGCCCCATCCAAACGACGCTACACGACATCAACAAGACATTTAGGCCATGCAACAAACAACAAACAAATTTGCTGTACCACTTCACAAATTCCATGGAAACTGAGGCCATATAAACCTTAAAATTGTTGAAAATATTAACTAGGAGACATTTGGTCAGAATGAGAAGTTTTCGAAATTAACTAAAACTAGTCTAAATTAACCAAAAAAAAAGAACCGTTTGTTAAAATAGTCAATTGGTACACAAAAAACAAATTATTATTATTTTTAATTAATTATCGCCTTCATCATTTTGGAAGTTAAATTAAATAATAAAAAAAATTTCCCGGTTCCCATTTTTAAAATAAAAAACGTAACCAACAGGATCTTACTCTTGTCCACTTCGAGGTAATATCCTTCATATATCAAATTCAAACTCAAATTTAGTACGAAACTTGTTTTTAATGTCGCCATAATTATCATGGCAATGTTGGCTACTGATTGTATTATCCATACAATGCTACTTGGCCTTCTTCCACTATTCTGAAAGTGTTTCCTTGTCAGATTAAAATTCGCTAAGTAGCTCTCTGTATAATTGCCAATTAAGAATATCGTTTCAAAATATATCGCTATGTACAATGGTCCTAATGCTGAAGGTATCTTCATGTGAAGATAGTAAGATATAGGCTTTGTTTCGAATTGAATTTAGTTAATCCCGACAAGAGTAAAAAAAGGAAACAAATAAATTAATTTAAAATCGTTGTAAGCAAAACCATCCAGGTGGAATTTGTCGAGTGTGAAACATTATAGTAAAAAGTTAAGGTTCAACAACTATGGGCTTGTACGAGGATACCATAGGAATGATACGTTTCTATTCTGGATATAATGTGGATATAAGAGCAGTCCTAGGACTCTGATAGAGATTGAGTTCGAGTCCGGTACATTTTGGTTCCCTAAAGATTACAGGGCTAATCTCATGTTGGTCTCGTCACACTCGAATATCCTGCATCAAATTACCCAACTAATGAAGTAAGATAGACGACTTGAATGATGCTCATAGCTCCATGGCAAAATATGCTCCTGCTGTCTGCATGAAGAATAAGAAGCATCAACTAATGATTTACTAAATGCCCAGTATTGGCATGAGCAAGACCGATCTAATTTGGAGGGCGCGGCGGGCGTATGCTTGTTTCTCGCCAAGATCATAAACGCGTTGATCGAACATGCATTTTCGTCACAGGTCACAAGGTTCGTGTCGTGTTTATTGCACAAGTATTTTCATCGCTAGGAGCGAGCGATGGGAGCGGAGGGCAATGCGTGGTCTTATTTTCAAATTAAAAAAATTGGGAACAGTTGCTTTCAAATTTATGTATCTGCCCACAAACAGTCGGCAATGAATTTGCAGACCTCTTATTTACCAGGTTTGGGCGATGAGAAGACACGTCCAATAAATGACAAAAATTTTGGAAATGGTGTACGTAATCCGGAGGATATAAAGGTAATTAAGTTAGAAATCTTTTGTGAAATCTGGGTTATCTAGAATCCAGGTGAGAGTATAATACATCTCATATGCGCTGTTTCTTCAATTCGTAAGATTAGTAGCACCTAATGAAAAGGCTAACTAAAAACTATTCATTAAAGGAGACTATGTTTTGTTGCAGTTTGTTAGGTATTTATTTTGAAAGTTGTTGCATATCCTTTCTAGCCGGTTTAAATAGAGTTGTTTTGGTCAAGATTCTAATTTACCTGGTCATTTATAACGTATCAATATGCATTGTGTAATAGTTCTTCCACGCGGTTGAAATATCTATCTACTACAACAACACGTTGAAGCCAAGTTCAAATTATATCGACAAATCTGATATTCCATGTTCGTTATGTTTGCAACTCTATAGAAGGCCTATGGACTAATATTAGTTAAGTCGCGTGCCATAAATACACTCTCATGGCAAAGTAAACGATATATTAATAGAAAGTACATGTACAATTCCAATAAACACCATAAAATGATATATATCAGGCCACGAAGCTATAAACAATTCGTTTATAGGGTGCCAAAAGGCTGTTATGCTTGTCTGGGACACGTAAAAAGAGATTTGCTAGAGAACGCCCGGCTTGAAACATATGAGGCGGAAAATAATAAAAATTGCTCGAGTGCAAGAGAAATGGCATTAAACTAACCGTCATCCGTAAAGAGCTGGTTTTATGAACTTTTATGTGTTTATATATACACGTAACGGGAAGGTTTCCATCACGGATATGCCCGTATAAGTTCTTTATGTGGGCTTAACATTAGAAATTGCTGGAGTGATAATTATTACAACGGTTAACTAAAGTGAGAAACGACGTAAAATGAGATACGATCGAAGCATTTTATGCTAACACTTTGAAAGTTGCGGCCCCGATTGCCATCACCTCAAACATGTAGTCTCCATGATTTTAAGACTCATTCAATAATACTCTAAATCAAAAAACGCGATAATACATCTCTTTTATCTGAGCGAGATATATATTTTGTTCCTAGCCTTTTAAGCTGTCTTTTAGAAGACAGAAAGACGCAGTCAGTTTTAGGTTTCATGTTAAGGTCTATTGCTGGACATTGCTTCAGACTTGCAAATTCTGGAGCCGATATGAGAAATTAGAAGAGACATGAAGGATGCAAATCCACATCGGTGGCTGAAGGCTATTTGGATGAATCCATTGAAAACAAAAAAGTATTTGCCGAAAAAAATTGATTGAAACATCATAACAATGTTTTTCATTCGATTTTATCTAACAAAACGTTCCTACTTGTTCCACCAGCTCTAACCAAAGCTCTATCAGCTCCAACCAGTCTTCCCTCATCACCCATCCCAACAAAGAGTCATCGTTAGGCGCTGACAAACATTGTAGGTCCAGTAAAAATGTGACATGCTCCTCCAATTCCAACCAGAAGACCTTGGAAGAAATTTCCGATGCTGCGAACACTCGTGCGGGAAATTTTCCTTCCCGCAGTGGCGGCTATTCAGCGGAAGTAGGGGAAGTGCCACTTCCTCAAGATATTGTAATTTAAAGAAATGCAATTAATTCATTCATCAGTAAAATAATATAGTTTTTAAGATTCAATGATAAAATGTTCTTAGTTTAGGAATAATCTGTTTCCCGTTACCCCTCTAATAACTAATAATTCAATTATTTTCAAATATTAAAATCAAAGCTTCATAAAACAAAAACAAGAATCTCTCCACCTGCATATTGCCCGTTAACTCCACTATTGAATAGAACAGACTAACCCAAACTAACCCAAATGAAAATGTATATTTCTTTTCGCGTACGCGCCGATAGCAGTGACAATTTCATTATCATTTGTGTAGACCTTTACGGAAGAGGTATCGCTCGAGAGCCGTCGAGTCATCAAAAGTATAAGCGCAACTAGTTGGTTGCCATGGCAACGATGACGTCGTAATGGTCGTACATTTGTTTGGTTTGCAAGGATTGGAAGACCTGGCGGTAGCACTTCCATCTTCCATTCTCAGATCAACGCGAAACGCGAAAGCACGTTGTTTCGTTTATTGCGAGTTTATTAGGGGACATTCCGCCGTGGATTCTTGAAATTATTTTTTATTTTCATTCAACGGTTGATCCATTATAGTATTATACAAGATTTATTTTCTATACTAGTTTTAGTGTGTTATCCGTAGACATTTGTATTAGCAACAAAATGATTTGTTGCTAATACAATATGAATATATTTTATTTTTTGATAATTTACCTAAAAAATACCGGTAATAATTATTAACAAATTTTGGCGTGGACCTCAAAAATTTTTCGCTCTTCCCTCTATCGATGTCGGCAGCTCTTCCCCACTTTTCAAAGCCGCGAGCCGCCACTGCCTTCCCGCTTGAACCACATTAAATTAAAAAATACAAGTTGATACTTTTAACAGCTTTGCGAGGCTTCTATGGATAAAAAAATCATCCTGGCGTTTAAAGCAAGACAAACAAGAAATATTATACCTGGCCTCGAACTGCTATGAGCTTAGCAACAAAATTATGGTCTTCTACAGTGTTTCCTAATCACATGTAGAAACTTGAATGGCGTATTTTCCTCTTCGAGTAATTTTAGACAGAAAATATCTGAGAAACACATGTCCGCAAATGCTTCATTTCCAAGATAGAGGGTATTGAATTTTTATATAAAACTCCCTTATCTTCAATAATTATTGTTCCACAGTAATTCAAATTTTGAGACTGAATTTTGATACATAGATATGTTGCAAAAAGCCGAATATTAGCATGTACTCAGACTTTTGTTGTCACGAGACATTAACGTGGATATTGGCTACTTTATTGGTTTATTGACAGCGTTTGTATCTAGCAATGAGACAAATAAGGTGTCTTATTTTTTTACAGGTCGGCTGTTTTGCGACAAAAAGAAATAGATTTACTTGAATAGCAAATAATTTAGTAAATGAGATGTTACAGTAGGTATTTATGTATACATGGAAACTTTTAACTAATTAATTACTAATTATAAAATTTGCTGGAACTGACCACCATCACTCATAACACCAGCCACAGTTCTTCCTGTCAGTGCATTTCTCACTCTTTCAAAAATTCCTGGTCTGCTCTTTATTATCTCATATCCAGCTATTATACGTTCTTGAAGTTGATCAACATTGTTTATTGGTACAACATAGACAAATCTCTTCAGATCATACCTACAGATAAAAGTCTATAGGACTGCAATCTGGGAGAGGACCTTGCCGACCAAGGTTGATACGGAGGATAGTGAGGATGATGCATTAACTACATTTGATCCTCGAGCAAAGTTGGTAAAATATTTTGAACAAAATTTAGGTAGGTTTCTCCGTTAAAATGGTAGGTTGAAAAAGTGTGGACTGATTAAATAGTCTGCAATAATACATATGTACGCATTTAAAGACGAATGATGTTGGAAGCGCGTCCCCACAATTAAATAAAGATTTTCATCAGCCCAAATGTGATTATGGTGAAAATTCGTAATGGTAGTTCTTTCTAGCAAACAGTACACGTGCAAGGAATAGGGATCTAGTGTAACTTTTCATAAGGGTCATTTAATAAATTGAACATGCGTGTGATAATTTTGGGTAAAGTTGTTGTTCCTTTAAAACAGTCCACACCATCTCGTGACTAACGTATAATTGTTTATGGGTCATTCTCAACACGATGTAAAATTTGTGCTTCTAGTTATGTCGTACTAGTTGTTATAGGCCTTAGTTTAATCTTATTTTTGAAGTGAAACTTCTTTACGCCAGGTAGGGTAAGTTCGTTTCATGGGAGTTGCTATGTTACGAAAACATGCAACGCTACGTAGTCGATTTAGTAATGGGGATCGCCTTAACCAACACCTTCTTAACAATAAGGCCTGATGTCTAAATCTAAGATGGCATCGCGGGTAGGGAATGGCAATGGAAAACGTATTAATTTATGTATAAACTACTTTTGTTTCTGATATCAAGAGAATACCTAATGCGTAAATTATTTTTCTATAGTTAATTACATGCCATTTACCCAAAAAAAACAACAAAAATCGTTTGGGAGCCAGCCAGACCCATAACAAAAATAAACATAATAATTATTATATGTAATAAATAGTTTAGCAGTTATAATATGCTATGATGTAAAGAATACCGGCTATGGCTAATGATTTATAAATATACGGTGGTTTGTTTAAAATATATCTCAAAGTGTATATAAACTAAAACAAGGAATACAAAGTTACTTATATATTTTTTAAAGACTCTTTAAATAAGATAATGTAATGTGAAAAAAATAATATATACTTTTGAGGAATTTTTTCATTTAACACAATGGTTTCTGTTTTGTTTAAAAAGTAAACTTTCAGTTTTTAAGAAAACTAAAATTTGAAAATGGTACCTATTCTTTTCAGTTTGAGCATGTGCAATAGAAAAGAACTTGCATCACTAGGTTTCTTTAGCTTTTCTGCTTGGTTTTTGCAGTATATAATTATTTGATACCAATAACAAACACAGAGAGAAAAAATAGCAACACATACTTAACTCGACGTTTTCAAAAAATTTTTTGAACTGGTTGACTTTATGAAATTTTTGGCACTTGTGGTAATGGTTGTAAATACAAAAAAATAGATTGTGTTCCTAAACATGTTAAAATATCACTTACAATATTTAAACTGCCTTCTACAGAACGCTGTTCTGTATGTTATTTTGGACAATTTGCAGCTTCAATAAAAACTTTCTCTACAGTATTAACATCCTGTAGATACTTCAAGAAGTAAGTTGAGCTGGCAGCATCCATCTGCTTTATTGATATAAACGGATTTTCTGAAATAAAGACAATTAAGTTTAAGCGGATTTCACATAGGTACCTAAAATATATATTTGCATTAAGTGCCCGCGTTAGATCAAGACCTAGAACAAGATAGTTATTGAATGCAATACAATCACCCTAGCGGTAATGTAAGCAGGTATTGGAAAGTATTTTTTAGGTAAAAAATAGAAAGATCACACACTTAATGAATACCATAGGTTGGGCACTTAATGTTAGGTGCATCCTCTAAAAATATAGTGGGTATGATTAGTCAGTGCCTATAAAAATAGAAAAACAAAACTTGATTGAATGATTTTCCCTCTTAATTGAAGTTATCCACTGCTGTCTCAATTCACCTTCATTTAGAAATTAAAAAATTGCCACTTTGGGTTAATTTTTATAATTCCCTCTACATTTGGGAACACAACAGGTTCACATCATGTTTTCAATTCACTCAACACTATTATAGGTACACAATGTTCTCAACTAAGCGACTGAACATAAACCAAAGCTTAAACACACTTTAATTATTAGGACACACCCCTCGACACACCCTGTATATAAATATTATTATATTTATGAACAATTGTTAACGAGGATGTAAATTTGAAACAGTAAAAGAAAAATTCTGTAGAAACCGTTAATATAAAATTAGCAGATTTGACCTACGCTACGGTTAGTTAAAATCAGGAAATAGTAGTATCTATCTTAATGTAACTCTTCTTTTAAAAACAGTAATATGCGAATTTTTCTAATGAGTATATGAAGTTTACTATAGTGCTTTGGAGCTTTTCTGGAGCCATAAGTATTTATTTTATTGAATAAAATATCTCTATGGCTAAAGGGAAGTATTTATATTAATTTTAGGGCTGATAGTATTACGACCGTCCAATCCATGGCTAAATAATAGCATTTATATCCTTCCATTCATAATCTTACCTCAACATCTGGACAAAACGCTGCACTGCGGTCTCTGCCGAACCGTTTTGTTTTCCTTCGAAATTAATTTTCTGGGTGTTCTGGTGTGTGTCAGTGTATGTGTTAGGGACTCGGCAGCCGTATTTTCTCGCAAGCCTTTCGCCATCACCTCGCTGACACTTTGATGGCACCGAGTTTTGATAAACGAGCGGAAACCGCACTTTTTCCTTGTAAAATGTAAATCAAACAGACTATAAATAACCTTAAATAGGACTTTGAAAAGCGGCCCCTGGTATAAGGCAACAGCGGAGAACTTTTATGTATGAGGCAATTTTTATGCTCCTCTTTACAGGGCTGCTACACTTCGAAGTTACATGGTAAATAAATAAACAAATAAATAGCGTATGCAGATTTTTTTAAATCCGAATGGTTTAACTGATGCAATGGTAACTCGGAACATGAAAGTGAACCACAATGGTTGAATTCATGCACTAAGCAGAGGCTTTGACTTTGCTAAAAATTATTAGGTGGGAAAATTGTAGATACACAAAAACTCTAGCAAAATTGTATTTGATTCCTTTAAGGAGAATGCTCACAGTGAATGAACATGAAATGCAGATAAACAGCAAGCCATGGTTAAATTTAATGAACTATATTTTTAAGAATAGTTGAAATAAATCTATATCTATTAATAATGATTTTGTAACACGGAATGAGAATTTGCGAATGTATTACAAGAAAAATTGAAACAAACCAATGCTCCTAGCTGGGATTTGAGTAATGCATCTTAGAATCAGAGGTGGATAACCGAATAGAATAGGTGAGAAATTCGTAGATCTGCAGCGTCTTTTTAATAGTAGGGAAAATCCAGTTAGTGCCAATAATAACGTTCCCTGAAGTGTTTTCGCGATGTCTTAAAAATGTATTCAAACAAATAGGCTGGTTAGTAAAGATCTCAACAAACGATATCTGGTTATTCTGCACTATCCTTAGGACATAGT
Organism: Pissodes strobi; assembly: GCA_016904865.1. Classification (NCBI taxonomy): domain Eukaryota; kingdom Metazoa; phylum Arthropoda; class Insecta; order Coleoptera; family Curculionidae; genus Pissodes; species Pissodes strobi. The sequence goes on from MU181962.1 coordinate 481,324, forward strand.
TATAAACAAATATTATCAACAGGCTTCTGGAAAGGAGTGAAGATCTGATTAATTATTATTGAAATTTGATTCCAGAAAACCAAAGTTTATAAGCCGAGGGACACTATTAGAACGGTTGACAAACAGGAAGTAAAAAAGGTGGTAATCTATGTGACATGGCCAGTATTTGGAAAGCTTAGTCACATGTTTATAAGCAAACTTTATTACGTCTTTAGCCAATCTGGCATGAACGAGCCTCAAATTGAATTATGTGCTTTAAAGTAATGCTATTTCTAAGTGAGGGTTATTTTACAACAAATATATCTAGAAACTATGAATATCGTATACAAACAAGAAACACATTTGTCAAGAAGCAAAAATAGAGAGTATTGCTGAACGAATTATGTTGCTTAAATGAAAATTGGTGAGACATGAGGAAAAACTCAAATAGACTCAGTAAGTTTAATAAGCTATTATCACAACGTAAAAGCGAGGATTTCATGGTAGCGTGATGCATTTGTTTGGAACTGCTTCAGAAGAGTTAAGTGAAGGGCATATGTTCAACACCTGGGAGATAAAAGATGGTAATGATGATGATGATTATGATGATGATCATAATGCTGATGGTAACGGTCAGCTGTCAAGTGTGTTGACGTATTTAGGATATCCGTCTATAGACATATTACATATTAAGCTAAAAATATGCAATATATCTTTAAATCCCTGAAAGAGCAAAAGTATTCGACATAAAAAGGTGCATGCTTAAGACCACCGTACAAGAGTAAAACCTTCAGTAATGCGATATTAATATTATAAAATACAACTAATTTTTGGTTTTTGCGTTGTTGCTATGTTTGAAGTAAAATTTTACCTGAAAATCGGCCATAAAATTGTCGTAAAGGGCTGCTTATCATTTGAAAATGTCCATGGCCATTTTATCTTATTCAAATAATTTTAAATGGGATTTTAGGCAAATTATCTCTTTACTTATCACAGAACATTGCGCATCCCTACGTTAAAAGCAAAATTTTACCTCGAAATCTGCAATATAATCTATCTTTAAACAGTTTTCAAATAGATTTCGGACAATTAAATGTACAAAGTTGCATATTTGAACCTAAATATCATGTTGAAATATTGGAAGATGTATTCTGTCAAAATTCCCATAATGGCTCAAACGCAAAGCTATCTATTCAGACTCGTAAAGATCTTAATTTCTTTGACCTAAGTATGTTTGTTTTTACAATATCCCCACGCTTTAAAAAATTCTGGTCCTTTCCCGATTCTTGACAATTTCGATAAGGTTCGGAAGACCATCAAGCATATCCAAAAAATGTGTATTTTTTCGATAATACAATAATTGTCGTGTATTAACGCGAAATTGCAGATTTGACTTAATAACTGTCAGCGGAAGAATATGATTGCCAAACACAATTTACCACCAGCCGTCAAGTAGTGTCTAAAAGTGTGCCTAAAAACGTACAAAATCGCAAATATCTCCTCGCAGCCGTTGTCAAGAAAAATAAGAATGAAGCTATAGGTTTGTGGTAACTGAAATTGCTCCACTGACTGTGTTTCCCTCTCGTTTGGCTAAAGTCGATGGATGCTGGCTTTATCCAAATGAGGGTTACATATTGTAGCATTGTAAATGCTACCAAACCTAGAAATACAATTTCTTCCCTTTCGCTGTTAGATTTATGTGGTTTATATTCTATTTACCTTACATTAGAGCCTAACATACCTATTCCGAACTTAAAATTTATATCTCAAAATTTTAAACATTTGCTATTTCATACTTTAGAATATTGGAACGCACCCAACTGGTATCGACGAATTCAGTTCCGAAGTGCTCGTAGCCGTACCTCTTTTTCGAACGTTTTCTTGACGGATGTATATTCTGACATTTGACACAACAAGAGAAAAAGACAAGTTTTAAAGTAGCGATATTTTCGTTGTAATTTTTGACCATCGTGAGTAAAATTGTCAAGCACACAACCATTAATATTTTCTCGTATTTTCGGCAATATAATCCCGTTAATGTACTTGATGTAAAGTGAGGTTGTCCCTTTCTTTTTACAATTTATGTTACATCATTGTGTTTCTATATTAGATAGCTAAAATTATTTATAATTTAATTAGGGTTTTTCCTCGGGGCTGAATCTCCATCCTCCGCCCGGTCTTTCCCTGGCATAGAAACTTTTTGAAGTTTCATTCTTGCGCGTTTGCGACCTTGTCAAAGTGATGCTGACCGCAGAGTGTAGCATGCAGCTTCACAGGAAGCAATAAAAAAACCTTAATTGGGCCAGCCGAGTAGTCGTGTAGGTTGAGAAATATTCACCAACTACTGCTGGGAATTTCAATTCCGTGTGACCAGGTGAAAATGACATACAAGTAGGCCTTATAATTACCTATCCCATTTTTATCGATCTTACCGTTAAATGACTTTTAATCGAGTGCGAACTTTTATTGTCTCTATTACCGTTTCTTATCGTTAATTGATTAATTAATACAGACTTCACTGCGGTATTTGAGATAATCTTAATTAGCCAATGTCTTGCTGATATCATCGTAATTATCTGATTTCCTTTTTTGTATTACGTAAATTTACCTAAATGCTGCGGCCTTATTGTAGGTCATATAAGTATTTACCTTATTTGTATCGAACTTACCGTTAAACGATTTTGAGAGCCGCTTACTATCTTGTATCATACCCATTACCGTTATTTGATTTATTAATACTTACCTTCTTCATTATCGTATCTGATATTATCTCGGTTAGCAAATATCATGCTAATATTATTGTAATTATTTGATTTACTTTTTCTATATTATATACTCACTTAAATGATATGCACTCACTGTAATTTGATGCAAGCATAATGGCAGTAGATCCGTCTTACATAATTACCACTTTAGTTTTTTGTACACAAGCAGGTTACCGAATTGAGCTCATTTCGATTTCCCCTGTGGATTTTTACTGACCATATAATTCATGCACAGGTTAATTTATTTGATTTAATATTTCTTTTTAACTGTTTAACGTTCCACTGATATGATCGCTGCCAGGGGACTAATTTATAATTGATTTTTTATTAAGGGGATTATTTTTTATTTATGGCGATATGTGATTGTCTGTTACTTGGTCAGAAGTTTATAAATTCAGGTTTTAGTTAGGCAGTATTAATGATTTAGAACTTAAGATGAAGACTTGATAATCCTATAATTTGGATGATACTCATTTGGCAGGATCTTATTATTATTTTAAGTGCGTTAATATAATCCCTATCAGGTTTGAGACCTAATTAATATTTTCATTGTGCACGTTATCTATGATAATTAATACATTTATTATTTAAATAAATAGTTTAATTAACATCTTTGATGTTTATTTTGGTATGCTGAGATCAATGTCAAGTTGAGTTTATACAATTTATTTTCAGGTTTCCTAATATTCTTAGATAGGGTATTTTTCTAAATTTTGCTACCCTAATTTCAATGCTTAAAAGTCATTGATATGTTCATAATAGAAAATTTAGTGGCACCTTCGGCCAACTGTCTATACTTTACGACTCACACCTATAAATATTAACACCGCTGGGAGGATCAGGCATATGGAACGGTTGTTACGTATTTAACTAATCGCGTTATAATATCCCAGCGTGACCTCGTAGTCTTATTCACTATCCAGGAAAGTCTGCTGAACGCGCCTTAAGAAGTTTTCACTTCAAAAGGCCTCACGAATTAATGAGAATATGCGTGATTTTTAGCAGGAAATGATACAGGTACGGTGAAATGACGTAGCAGTTCTCATGGAAAGTGGTGTCGATCATAGATGAAAAGAATAAGAGAATTTGCCCTTAAACCAAGAAGAATTCATTTGTTATACAGAGAAGTCTGAATAATTCCGACTGAACTATCAATTGGCAGAGTCATGATACACATTTCGCTCATAAAACCACAATACTTAAAGTATATCACTTTATGACTGATTCCTTAAATGCGTCAATTTTTCTGCTACATTAAAAATAACACTTTCCTGCAATAATACCACAAAAGAACATTATTGAAAATGTCAATGTCATTTGATACGTATGGAATTCCATTGTTCAATGATTGTAAGACGCATTAGCAATAAAACTTGATAACTTTATGCGTGACGTTTATAAGAGCAATACTGCTCTCGGCCAATTAATTTTTACGTCGTCCTATTTCCTTTTATCTCCTTCTTTGAAGATTCCTAGGAGGCCGCATTCCCAGAGTTCCTTTCACCGCGTTCACCACAAGTCACGTCCAACCTAAGCAACCATGAAGTAAACACAAAAACCAGTTTAAATTGCTAATAAAATAAATTAAAATAAATACGCCGTTCATTTTCAATTGTCTAGGAAGACTGAAAAAAGTCAAGCAGATATTTCATAAGAGGTTTGCATACTAATATTCATTTCAGCTTGTTTTAGGTTACGAAAAGCTATTATTTTCTTTTGTCCTTGGATAAAAGAAAATATTAAATATTTTTTTAGAATTCAAGTCCAAAGTTGGAGAATGCTCGAGGGCTTTGTGCTCGAAAATAGGTTTCAAACTTATGCGTGCAAGTACTAAATTTTAAAATTTAAATTGGTTCTTTATTATATTAAGATTCAGTTATCCAAACAATGTAACATGCATGAAAGAAAATATTTGAAATATTTTAATTATATTATTTTGTTTGAAAGTGTTAAATTTTATGTGAGGAAATTGAAGTATCTGATAAATCGCCCTATGTTGTAGATGTTAATTTTAATGTGAAATCATTTAGTTTCCATTCCTTTTCCAGCTATCCAACTGCATTTTGATAGTTTGCACTCTATAAAATGGCATAGTTGAAGTACTTTTGTGTGTGCTAATGTTTTAAAATATTTCTACTTCAATGAACTAACATTAATAAAGTGTACCAGTCATGTCTCCAATGAAAGATAATTTAGATATAGATCATATTTACTGCTAATCCAAAAGTTTACATTCAACGTAGCGACACCTTGGCCAAAAGACAAGTTGGCAACATTAATTCCTAAATTAAATTTGAGGAAGGGTAAACAAACAGCCTGAAATGAAATACAGAAGCGCGTCTGTTCTTGTACCTGTTTTTACATGAGCAATTAATTTAGTTCTTGCCTCTTTAAATTTTTACATACATGCATACAATTTGGCTTGGTATATATTTTTTGGTTCATTTCAAATAACATTGTAATGTAATACACAGTAATAAAAAACAAATTTGAATTTGTTGAATTCTGCCCCGCAAAGGGTCCGATTTCATCATCCACCATTTTTAATATTCAGTTGAATCCGATTCTTTTTCGGGTTCCTGCGAAAAACTTGCAATGTTTTATTGAATTTATATTTTCTCCGAGATCACAATACTCCATTTTTGTTCTGCACTGTCTTAAAATAATTTGCACTGAAGCTGAATGCTTATTATACCTTTACCATTGTTTGATCAGCAGGTTTTGTATTTTTGGTGAAGCCAATAATGCTTCTGATGCATATTGTCGTATTATCGTAATCGCCTTCACATTTCGAATATAATATAGAAGTCTTGCATACTATACTGTTCTTAGATCACTGGTCCCCTTGTGCGTGCTCCCCATGTCCACCAATCCATCTAGACCATCACCCAGCCTAGTGTTGTAAAAAAAGGGGACGATATTGGCCGAGGAGGCTGTTCTGGGAAAGGCCATGGGTGGTCTTCGTTCTCCCAAAATGGATTCCCTTAGTTCGAAACAGGGTCGCAATCGCTCACACATCCTGTACACAGCCTCCGCATAACGTCTCATATAATCTCATTATGTAGAGATGTTTCCTTAGCGTCTAGTCTTCCACATTCTACGGTGGGTTGCATTCCAATGACTCTGAGCCCTAGTAATGTAGCTAGTTCGAAACAGGGTCGCAATCGCTCACACATCCTGTACACAGCCTCCGCATAACGTCTCATATAATCTCATTATGTAGAGATGTTTCTTTAGCGTCTAGTCTTCCACATTCTACGCTGGGTTGCATTCCAATGACTCTGAGCCCTAGTAATGTAGTCAGAGCTACCTCCTTTAGATAAATATCTAGGGGCGGCACGAATAACATTAGCCTCGTTGGGGTTGTCATAGCTCCCGTTATGGTAAGTCAGGCAGTTCTTTGTACCTGACTGAGCTTAAGCATTGCCATTTTTTCTTGACTCTTGGGCCACCAAACTACGGCTTCAGTGTAGGAGGATAAGGAAGCTCATAATTCTATCCACACCTCACATATAAAGTCTACTGATGTTGCAGTAAGGTTTGCATGCCTAATTTGGTTGCAATAACTTAACATTAGTCCAACTGCTTTTCTGAGATAATTTCTGTTGATATTAAGCAGTTTGTGATGAATTTATAATCTTTCGGGTCCCTGGCCTTGGCAGAATAACAGTTTCATCCAGCACTTGTAGTCCTTCGTTAACAATATCTGTAACACTTCTCTTTCTTGTAGATATGTTCTATATTGTTGTGGAGGATTCATTTTTACCTTGGAATTGATTGCCTTTGGCTCCACAAATGATTAAACTTGGTTGGAATTAGGTTTTGGCCCATATTTGCACAGCTGCAATAGTTGTAAGTCTTTATTTGAGTTAGCAGAACTATGGTGTTATTGGCATACCTAATGTTATTCACGGTCATACACAAAAATATGTTTACGGCCGGCATGACTCACTAGACTTATAATAATTTTATAACCAACCAATGTTTAGGGTTCAACGACCTTTTATTTGTGTTTTTTTAAATATATAAGGGTCTTTTAGTTTTCGTACTGTATATTTTTGGGGAAGCTATTCTCTATACCTTGATTTCTCCATTTTGTATGAGAACGAAAATGTAAATGGAAATACGAATTAAACTGTAAAAAATATGCAACAAAAAATTATTGTGTACATGACTTACCTTTTGGCAAATTTAGAAAAATAGAAAATAAATAAAATTAAACTTTCGGCAAGAGTCAATTACTAAAAGTAGCTCTGTTTGATACCGGCTACATCTTTTACTTTTTTATGAAGATACAGTTTCCAAATCGATTCTCCTTCCTTCATCATTTTTTGTCTTTCTGAAATGTTATCAGCTTTAAAGTTTCTTTTATCAGTTGTGCTATTGCTAGCACTTATTGGTAATATTATACGTCACAGATAAGTTCTGATTCAGTTAGGATTATTAATGTTCCCACTTTTGCTAGGCAGCCAGCTTTCTAGTTTTGTTGTGCCTCGTAAATTATGTCTGCTCCTACTATCTCTAGGTGGTCGGCTTTCTCATTTTGTTCTACATACCAGGATCTTCAAAGAATCCATCACAGGTTTGGATAGTAGTTCGATCCAGGACTACCTGGCTTTCATATAACATAACTTGAGTACATAATTCGGCATGCAATACTGTAGCCATTAATCCGTTAGTTTAAAGTGATTATCCGAGATAATCAATCGTATGTGTACCAGACGATTTAATTTTCCATCCTAAATGTCTGTCCTCTGCCTTTATGTTTTAAGCTTTTTTAAAATTAATAATTAGGGAACGTTCTCTCCCATTCCATGTGTACCCTACATTTGTACTGCTACCAAGGTTCCATTTTTCTAATACGATCCTATAATATTTCTATGGTGGGTATAGTTCCCATTGATTTCCTAGCAATCACTAAACCAAGCTAACATTTGAACTTAAATAGCGTGCCACCATATCAGTGGTCTATAAGTTATAGTGGATATCTCAGTCTGTCGTTCTAGATGTGAGCTGGCGCGTCCTCGAAGCCTCTAATTTCCTTGCTAATTATCGCCTCCATATTATGGATCCCTCCAGGTTGTGAATTTGGCAAAGATTAGGAACCAGTTGGCTACATTATTTAAATAAACATACACAAGATTATGACTCTCATAGGTAAGCAAAAAGTTAAACAAATATTGTTTTACAAAAGTGTCTGTATTTTATTAATTTTTAAATGAAAATCTCAATTTACATAACGAGCTCAATGAAAAATGCTTCCTCAACTTCACAACCAAACGTTATCTGGATAAGTATAATATTCGAAACCTTTAAATATAAAATATAAGAGACTATAGAATAATTTAATTTAGTACGTTGCCGGGTTAATTTACCCATGGTTGTTGTGGATACATAAATTCAAGAGATAAACATTAGCTATGCAGATTTAATATTTAGTTCCTGAATTTATGTATTCAAAACGACCACGGGGTTAGATTAACCTACATGTAAATTGAGCATTTAAAGTCATTAAAACAAATAACTGTTTTTGTTTTTCTACGAAGCGAACCGAACAGGTCCTTTCTAAAGCTTCACAACTCGGAGACGTATATAGTAAAATGACAATATATAACTTCACACTGCCCATTGGAATCATACTATGTGGCCATAAACTGACAAAGGGAATTGACGCGGCTTTGTATCAGTGTTTTCAGTAACATATTATGATATCGGCACTGAGAGATTTTCTTTGTAATTATTCTTCTTCTACATTATGAATAGTAAGGTAAGTGACCCAGTACCCGTCAGTTTACTTTTTTTATTCCGTTTTTAAGAATTTATAACCCAAAAACACAGAACTAAGTCGTTTAGTGATTTCCTTAAACACTTTGCAACCAAGCAATCAAATTCCGAGAATGCAGAATATTCATATTTAGTTGTGGTCCATCAATAGTGGGAGTAGGATGGGTTTTGTTCTAAGGTAAGTGATTTGCATCTACTACATTTTTTTGATATTACGTAAAAGTTATTGAGATTAGATATGATTCCCAGAAGTTAAAGAAAAATTATTAAAATGCATATTTTTGAGTAAAAAAAATATTTTTTGCAATATGAATAACGGTAACTGGTCCTTAAATTTCTCTCTGACCTAGTACTCGTCGATGGTGACTGGTTTTAGGTCAAAACAGCAATTTTAGTGTTAAATTTGTTTTTCGAGAGGTAAGTTAAATAAACCTTGGGTTATTTCAATATAATATCCTAGATAATATGATACCTTAGGATTATTATTTTTGTTTTGTGTTGTTTTTTCAATTTTCGAAAATAAACTTTTTTAAAATAACAACGATAAATATTCGTTTTTAATAATTATTTTTAAAGCATGGCTTTTTCCCTTCCTCGCTTTTGCCATATTTTTTCATGCATTATTTTCGCTTTGAGCAAGCTTTTGTTGCACTATTTTTTCCTTGCTCTATTTTTTTCGTACGCTATTCTAGCATTTAACCCCAACATCAGTTTAAATAACTTGTATTAATATTAACGTTTTTTAGTCTTGGTCTTGCCGAAAAGCTTTGGTCACCATCTGCTTTGGTCTTCTGAAACTCATTTTTTCAACCAAAGCACTAATTATTTTTCCCTTGGGTGGAGAAATCTAGCCAAATAGATAATATCAATGACTTTATTATATTTTATGTTCATCATATCGCGTTCTTTCGAGAACAACTTGCAATGTGTAGAAATGCCTACATCTAAAATACGTAAATAATGTAAACTCCTCTTAGTTAATGCTGTCTAAAATTGTGTTACAAGCTACATGACTAAAATTTAAATATTTAACATATTAGGGCTTATCAATTTCAACGAAAAACCGAAATCATGTAAGACGGAGATTAGTAAAAAACCTTTATAAAAATTTTAATGTGGGAAGCGAAGAAAATAAATTGACGACGTATAGCTTCTTTGAAGCAAATTAATAGGTTCGTGCGGCTGATATATTATTTTTAGGTTTAAGTGCCGCATGTGTTGCGGTTTATACCTGGCATGGCAGTTTGATTGACAACGAAAGATCTTTGGATAGGTGGGTATAGCGAAGCGATCTGATGTCATATTGTATAGATGGGAATATGGGAATGGACAATAGTCTCAGTTTACAATTTGTAAAGAATTTTATGGTGCATTTCTCATCTTCCTATTTACTGTTATAACTGTAGAACAGCAAAGCCAGCACAATACTGTCGATAAGGGAGAGTACGTAGAAAACAGATCTCGATTGTGGAGAAAGATTTTTAACCAACCAGATGGATTCCTGGATGCAGGATGGCAAACATGTTTGAGGTGATAAAGTACCATTTATTTAGACAAATTAAAACTTTTTCTACACAAGTTTTTAAAACTTGGTCGGAAACCCAAAGAGGAAATAAATAATTGCTGTATATAATGCAATCGATAAGCTCGTAAGTCAACCATTGCGTTAAAACAATCGAAACCTATAATATGCTGCGTTATAGCTCCACAAGTTACTATGCAAAGTGCGTTTACTTGCATTCAGGTATGTCAGTACCAAGGTTAAAACTCAAGATGGCAACGCGGTAAACGTAACTGGTCGGAAAAAATGGTAATCTTTATTTACATTAGATTGCACTGTAAATACGGATTCTAATTGAAATGAATATAAGTGCTTTCTTTAATTCATTTAGTTTGCTTGGTAATGGTTACTTTGCTGCAATAATACTCGAGGCAGTGCAGTGTAATCTGTAAGTATTTATTATTTAAATCATTCCGCTATATACAGGGTAGCTCAAAAGTCAGGTTACCAATTGCAATTTTAAATAATTAGTCAGTCAAGAAATGTGGAAAAATAATATACATTTATTATTATTATTATTATTATTATTATTATTATTATTGTTATTATTATTATTATTATTATTATTATTATTATTATTATTATTATT
>MU181962.1:492011-504998 GCA_016904865.1 Pissodes strobi
TATTATTATTATTATTATTATTATTATTATTATTATTATTATTATTACTATTATTATTATTATTATTATTATTATTATTAATATTATTATTATTATAAATTCACCTTTCTTTAAGGTTTCAAAAAGTTATATTTGCTGAGTATATACAGTTCTTGACTTAATATTTCTACTGTAGTGTGATACTCTTTAAAAATTGTGACTCACAAATTTATATATCCGATTTGTCCCCAATTATTGCTTCACCCAGACATAACAACTCCTGAAAACTCGTGAATAATTTGACACAAAAGAAACTTTTTCGTCCAGGTTAACAGTGTTGTTCCGGCAATTAGGAGGAGGTAAAAACGACAAAACAAATTGTTACGACCGGGCCCGAATCAAACCCTTGCAACTTTGTCCTGAACAAAATAAAAACAACCCTTTCCAGTGAAATTGCTATTGACTTCGGCCTTATTTGGATGTTATCGTTCCTTTTAACAGCGAACAATTTGGTTATGTTCGACATTTTGGGTCTGTTAATTTAACGGAAGGGGCATATTTGGAATTCTTTTAGTTTTAGTAATTATTCATTTTCTACAGTATTCTTTTTGTTTCTCCTTATTAATTATGTCGCATTATTGTAAAATCTGTATTATTATAATATGCCTAGGATTTTACAATAGAATTGAGAGTTACACAATTTACCGAAAATTTCAAGCGTATTATAATACGCCCGCCGCTTGTTAGTTAAACTAGATGACACGAATAGTAATCGTTATTGATTAGGTCAAAGGCCATTTAGGTATTTTATTTTGGTGCAATATTTAAGCAAAATATGTATATTTACAATGAGTACTGATTTATACAATGTATTTGTACATAAGAACAATTTTTATGACTATCTAGCAAAATTTTATAACGGTAAGAAAACCATACGCATAAACATAATCTAAGTATTAAAAACCCGTATGGGTCGGATAATATTAATAACAATTTTTTTCAGAATACTAAACACTAACAAAAACCTTAGACAAACGAGGTATGTCATATTTTAATTAGTTCTCGTGAAGCAAAAGACAGAGGTATTAGAAGAAATAATAACCAGCTGTATTTATCACGTACTTACGAAACTATGAAAATAGATATGACAAGAAAAGTTATCAAGAAACTGACAAAAGAAATAATATAATAATTTTCCTGCTTATTCCACTATTAACTTATTTCGCAAATGCCAGTGGACTAGTCCAAATGCAGAAAAAACTCTTTTTGCTGAAGCCGGAGAAGCAATAGCACCAGTGGCGGCTCGTGAGGTTTTAAATAGGTAGTGCGCAATGTATGTGGGTTTGTCGTACGCATAGGGGGATGCCCGCTGCAGGCGCCTGCGGAGGCTGACGAAGGCGGAAAGTTTTGGGGGTGCCACGCCCATTTTTTTACCCAAAACTCGTTAAAATCGTTTAAAAAACATGAATTGTTGCGCACTAAAAGAAATTAATAAGTAGGTACTTATCGATTCCAGAAGAGTAAATCATTAAAACAGTTTATTGTAACTACAAATCAATAAAGTTAAAAAAAAAATCAAGAGAAGTTAGAAAACGTTAAAAAATATATCGGTTTGATGGCAAAAAAGTGTTGTACATCTTTTTGTCGATGGTTAGCCCTTCGACTTTGCAGTTTCCTAGCTTTAAAGTGAAATTCCATTCGCCACAAGATTTCGGGGGTTAAAATGTCTGGTGAAAGACCGACCATCCTTTTTCTTGGCAAATGTTTGGTCTAATCTTAAAACCGGCATCGGTCGCCCTAACCCCTTTATTTCAATCTTTTTATTCAGATCCAATAAAGAAAAGTTATTTTTAATAATATTGTCAACTGAATTTATGCCCCCACAGCAATTGTCAGAACCCGAACTACACTAAACTCACGAGTTTATATGCAGCTAATTAACAAGCGTCAACGAACCGAACAAAACAAAAATAAATTCACGGCTCATCTGGAGTATAATACAGAATAATAGTTATAATAGTAGTATGTAATATTCGCTCTAAAAAACGATTTTCCTCCCACTTTTTCCACACAAGCTGAATTTTTCAGTACCTATAATAAATGTGTTGCATCAGCCGTAGCTTGAAGGCGAAGAGGCTGGACATATTTAATTAGGGCGTAAACCCATGACGTCTCTCATTGTTTATTGTGATACGTCTGTTAGTTTATAAGCAAAAAATATGGGATTCGCTCTATTACCTTGTCAAGACATAAGCGAAACTTTTATAAAGAATATTTTTTTTTTCATTTAGGCCTTCCCTTTTTGTTAATTGAGTGTTATATTTAAAAATAACTATTTTTTAATTAAATTTTTGCACGGTTGAAACCGAGATGTTTACATTTAAAATTTTTTCCGGCCATATGGGCTAATGCAAATGATTTTTTTTTAATTATCAAAAAATACTTCTTACAAAGACCTTATTGTGCATTGGACCAAAAAATAAGTATTTTTTCCTCTATACGATGGTTCCAATATCTCGATTTTTGATGATAGTGTCCTTTTGTGGAGTCTAATTTTGTATTACCTCCGGAATAAGGGTTATCTTATCATGTACTTTCATCCCTGAAAAATCAGCTTGTGACACCATACTATATACGCAAGAATTGCAAATTATTACTAAATTAAGCTACAAAGTGCGGATCTAAATAGCGCACGGATGAGCCTTGACTTCTCGTGATTTTACGAACATTCCCGACCGTTTTGCATGACGAAAATGCATTTAACAAGAGCGCCGAACACTAGCGCACGGCAGATTTAGACTAGTTGTGGTTACGGACGGAGGCCGCCGTTGGACGCCCTGCGTTTTGATCGTCGCCGTCGTGCCTCGATTTCGCTCTTATAAATTCTGCGGCCAGTGGAGATTCAAAAATATGTAAATTCGCAAATTATAGCTAGTTTATGTTAAATTGTATGTAGGAAAGATTTTATTTTCGCAGGCAGTGCGCGCGCACGGGCGCACTTATTGAGAAGCCGCCCCTGAATAGCACATAAAAATTCTTCAATTTAGGAAAAAGCTGCTCAACTTTGAAATAGATCGTTTTTATCAGTAATTGTAGCCTGTTGAGTTAAAGAACTTTACGGACGCCCCGGTTATGATTCTGGTTCCCTGGCTGCAGCTCAATATTTAAATCCGATATGAAATTCGATTATAGATTTTTCTTGCGCATTCGCCGTAACCTCTATCGTTCTACGCGCCATATCCATCGAATCCACATTTCATTGGTCCGCTGTGAAAGGCAGCGACTTTAAAGTTCCTGTGACTGTTATCGCTCCGCGAGTGCGCGAGGTTCCATGTTGGTTTTTCGGAAAGGAATTTTACTTTCGAGTCAGAATTCCTAGGGGATATTGATTTTAAATCTGAGTTGATCTGAGGCATCCAGATGGGATTGCACCGATATTCACCGTATAAACTCCCGTGTCAGCCATCTCGACTTAGTTTTGTTAGTTATAGTGCTATAGATGCGGGAATAACTCGCTAAGCGAGGGTTTTGGGATTTGCTTTTTTCCAGTTTTGGAAGCCATTATGATTTAGTGTGCGAAGATAGTGTACCCTCGTGTTAGGAGGGTTCACCCACCCGGCTAGAAGTGCTGGAACTTGGTAATTCAACCACTTGGCAGGTAGTGTGTAATCCACCCACCGGGCATAAGTTACTTGAAAGGGACTAGACTTCGGTATAGGAATCCTGAACATGCCATTCGTGTGTAGCAGAACGTTAGACGTAATCCAGTTAGTTGTTAGTTGGATCTGCCATCGCATCAGCTAAGTGATCATTATCTCTTCCTATCTGTTGTTATCTAAAATTTACAGTACCGGAATATTACTCTTGTGACTTGCGCCCACATTCTTTAAGCGGTTTTACGTGATCACGCTTCCGCGCGGAAGTGAAAACTCAAATTCTTCTTTTTCTCTTCAGCACATAATTGGTGCCTTTTCAAGTATTTATTTCTTACCTATATCTACATTGAGTTTTGAACTACCACTGGTTAGATATTTTATTTAATATTCATAATTTTATGGCTATTAGATTAAGGTTTTGGACTGCGTCCAATAATTGTCGCTCGGTTGTGCATTCGCATAATTTGTATTTATTATATTTATGATTCCTTCTAAACAATAGATGAATAGTATCGTTTTTGTGGCGTGTTTTATTTGGCTCAAACGCAGTCAGGAATGTTCCGTTTACTCCTATTGAAAACTTTTAGTGATTAAGTGGCATCTTTTGGGTGCTTCCTACCAGGATGATGAAAGTCTTGAAGCAGGTTTCACGAATAGCGTTGAGATTTCCGTTTTGGTGTGTAACAAAATTGGTGGCGCCTAACGAACCTATTCTCCGATTTATTGAGCAGCGGGCAAATTGCGCGCTCACTGTACACCTTGCTTCCAGGTATCGCGCTCCGACCTATTAAATGAATTGTTGAAAACGAATGGGATATCTGGTCTAATCGGTGAGTGAACTTTAACCAAATCTCGGTGAAACTCCTCATAGCTCTACGATCACTTACTATAGTTCTCTTTAATGAAAAATACACAGAAAGCGCGTAGCAACTTCACTAACTTCAGGGATATTTTTTTGCGAAACCATTGCATAGCACGCATATTGCATAGTATCTCTTCTGAAAACAGAAGTTGCTAAAATCATTCCATTTTTTCTTCAACTTTCATAAGAATCAGTAGTAATGCAGTATTTTCAAACATTTCCTTCACAATACTGAATGCTTGCGCTTTCTATACAGCAATCAATTTAAATTTGGTTTTAGTTACATCCAAAATATAAGCTACAAAATGGTAAGACGTAAGTGCTTGTTTATATCATTTAGCAAAAACATGTAGTTGATTGAGCCTATGGTAATTCTAATTATTCTTCGAAGTTTTTCTCTAATTCCTTTCATATTTCTACTGCGTCAGACAAAAGCGCATTTTTTCTGAAATTTATAGAGTGCTACAGCTATGGGTTTTATAATATTTAGTTATTTTTCAGCAGATCGTTTGAGACCAATAATTCGCACTTTTGATAACTATGGACTCAAGGTCCTTTTTATTCTCATCGTATACTTTAACAGTTTTTCCCATTGACTTACATATACTTCTAAGAATCTGTCATACTGTTCCACTTCACATCATTGACATCTTTTATTTCCAAATCCTTAGAGAGTGAGTTGAGCATCCGTACTAAACTCTCATTTAATTCACTTTTGGTTATTTTTCTCATTAGTGCCACGTTTGCTCTATTATTTGTTGTACAGTTTACTTGCCGATTGGAAGTTAAAGTTAAAAATATTACTTTGAAAAATAAAACTCAAAAATTATGATTTTTTCGAACCCTGATCAGTATGCAATTTCCAAGACAGCAGTAGAAATATTTGTTAGGTTATGTAAAATCTGTGCTGAAGAAAAGCCCCTAAAATAGTCAAGCCTATTTTACCAAAAGATTTTAATCATCAAGGACAAGTCGAATTTATAGATTTGCGGCCAACACCAGACGGAGAATGCAAGTGGTTAGCAAGTACCTACCCAAGATCATCTTACAAAATGTATTCATCTAAGACCTCTGAATTTGAAGAGTGCAAGGGATGTATGCGAAGAACTTCTAAATGTTTTTCCTAGAATTTATTTTGCCAGTACAAGGCCAATGCTAAGAAAATGTTTAATTATTATTTTCAAATTTTTGGAAAACAGTACCGTCTTCATCTGAGGACGCTGACGCTGGGACAAAACGTTATAAAAATTAAGACTAACACATGTTCTTGAATTTTAAATTTATTTACATTTTATTATGAAATTGATTAAAACAAGTAGGTATGCAAAGCATTTTCGGCAACAGTAGCGTGCCGTATAGGGGGCCAGGGGGGCGAATGCCCCCCCCCCGCCCTCTATCTAAACCGCCTCAGCCTCCTAATGCAAACTGCAAATGGCTCATCATTCGGCGCCCTCGAAATAGCTCGCCCCTCCCGCCCTTATACCCACGGCACGCTACTGTTCGGCAAAATGTCCTTGGTTTTAATAAACTGTTTTTTAGCGACTTGGCTGATCTGCCCGTGTTCTCAAATCGTGATTTTTACCGCCATATCTGATTTCTTAAATGAAAGTGGCCCTTGATGTAGATGGAAGACTAAGCGGACGTTCTCTGCTGATTCCTAATCCATGTTCTTTTTTCAGATAGGCATATGCTAGTTCTCTCGAAATTCTTTTATAGGATTTTTTTCCAGTATTATATTATAAAGTTCATCCCCACTTGTACAAAGACAGCAATTCCATTTTTTGCCTCTTATTGATATGTGGTGTCTTTCTAACAACCAATCGTGTTGGACTACGATACTCGTATGTTTATTATAATTTGAGATAATGGATGGCTGCTAGACTTACACTTTCTTTCGCTCCTTATTCCATCTTTGAACTTGATTGGTTGGAAATATAGTATCGTAATGGTTGCAACAGAAGCATATTTAGAGTCATCCCATTTACAAATGGGATTTTATTGGTGTTGTTAAAACGCCAGTCGAATGCACCTTGCGGCTCCTTTTCTAGGTATTTTAATTAATTTGTAGGTCATTTAGAGCTGTTCTATTTTCTCTTATGGTAGGGATATCCCTACTCTTTTAGCTAACAAAGAAGATTCTAATTTATACAAAAAATATCAAAGTATGCAAGATGTCTCTTAGGTTTTTGTACAATGCTTAGCGCATATTTGGTACGACCCTTGTACCTAAAGTTTCTTCCTGTGTTTTTCCATAATAGAGATCAAAATTATAACATTAACTATTATCGCCACAGAGAGCCTATAGTTTGAGACCAAATCGAATTTGCTTTGCACTTATAAATTATTTCAGTGAATTATACCCATAATATTTCACTATCATTTCACCAACGGCTCAGTAGCTGCGGGGAAAAGTCCCCACTGTTGAAATCACCTGTTTAGTAGATTTAGCAGGCTAATTTTAAATGGCCTGTTATGCTTGTTGTTTTCAGCTTGGGAATTATCCACAAAATGAATTATCGATTTTGTTTCGTTATATGCGTTGCAACTAAATGCGTTGCTAAATAATTGATGGCAGCCGGTAAAAATAAGAAATCCAATAAATATTTTTATTTCTTCAATGATTATCGAATAATTATGTTTGTTTTTCTGTTCAGTGGCGTATCTTCTTGTTTCTAAACGAATGAGATCGTAAACTGCTTCTTCAAAAATTTGTAACGCCGAAGATTGAGAAAGCTGTTCTTTTATATTTTCAAATAAGTTTTGGCAATCTTCATCTTCTATATGCTTATACTGTGGTTCAGATTTGCCCATTTAGGGTAAAAACTTTTTTGGGAGGTTCAAGCTTTGGCTTTTAGCTAGTAATGTGAACTGCAGGCTTTCTTCTTCGTCAGAAGATGAAACTGGCTGAGCTTGATAGCCATTAATATCGTCCTCGTCAATTAGATCATCTACATCAGGGGGTAATCGGCAATGCCAACATCTATTTGTTCTTAATATAAATATTCAACACGGTCTTAAAGGTTTTGAAAATACTCGCCTTCTCAACGAAAACAAAAAGATTATTGGAAATGATAAGTACCCATGTTTAAATATAAAAATTGTATAGTCCAAAGCCCAGCGTCCTCACTTGAGGACACCAAGATCCGTCACAATATTTTTACGATAATTTTTGTCTGAATTTTATTGTGGTATTTTATATATAGTTACATAACTAATAATGTGGTGCAATCGTGCTTAGCTTCGTTATTACAAGAAATGTACATAAACGTGTAAAGCCAGTCTACCAAACTAAAAAATTGCATTTTTTTATCTGCAGCCAGACTTCGCGACGAACGAATAAAATACCAAGGAACACACTTCCGTCTAATGTAGGTCTAATACTGCTTTATTAATTCGTCTGATTTCTACCCCAACCCAAAACACGCTGTCCTCAAACGAGGACGCTGGGCGTTAATGGGTTAAAGTTAAAGATCCTTTGACGAAAGTAGTTCTTGCATATTCCTGGCATTGAATCTTAAGGAAACTCTATAAAACTCAAGAGTCAAAAGTTCTAATATCAAAATAATATATATTTTCGTGCGAGTGTATTAAACTGCAACGTGTTCAGAATACAAACTGCAACCAAAAGAGGAAGCTCATTTACACAAGGAATCACGCACCTGCGAAGACAAAATGTATTCCATATAACTTTTTGTATTTTAATTACATTTTAATTTAATACCTAATGTTGTTTAATTAATATAGTTACGACGAACGGGTGCTTTTTTCTCTACTCTCAGCTGTGGTAGGTATCATGCTTGATCAGGCTCCTAGTAATATAAAAATTTAAAATAATAATTATAAGAAAATATCAATAGTTTTCTATTAATATGATGCAATAAAGAAGGTTTTAGCACAATGATTCTTACGCTAGTGAAAGTACGCTTCTCTGTTTTTTTAAATTTATTGCAAATCTCTGAACAATGAACATTTTTTAGGTAACTAATAACTACACATTCGGCATTATTTTGAAAATTAGGTAAGATATCTAGGTATAATTTTTGATGTTAACAATACGCTCCTTCTAGATTTTTTCAGAAAATTACAAACCTATTTTTTGAATGACCCCCAATCAACGCAAGGTTCAAATGCCTTTGACAGCATCCTAGTATTGATTTTATGATTCATCTATAGTTCTAGATATATTACCTTATATTGCGGATAATTGCATTCAATAAATAAAGTAGTAGTAGGAAGTTCAGGGAAACATAGTCATTAAGTCATTACACAAAAATTATATTCTTCTATGCACAGAAAACCGAAGGAAGTGCCCTCGTACGTTTTTCAACAAATTCTAAAGCTAATTAAGTTCCGAACTGGAGCCATTTCAAATATCATCGTTGTTTTTTAGTAGGGCCTTAATTAAGGTTATCGCGCACTTGTGTGTTTTAAAAATTACTCAATCGGTAAACATGGAATCTGGTTTAGCACATCCTGTTAGGCTAGAATAATTGGATAGTCGGAGAGTTTTCGGTTACTCTATTGAGAACATTCGGCTTTGATCAAATTGAAATGACGTAGTATTATTGGTTAGTTTAGTATCATCAATATGTCGTAATGTGGGCTCAATTTGATATGACCGAGAGGATATTAATACTACTAATAATTCGCTTTAGGGTGTGCCTACAGAAGGTTTTATTACAGATTGGAAAAATTCTATATTATACAGAAATACCTCCTTTTCGTATTTTTATACGCATTGTATTATTACATAAATCTTAGATTATACCATAAATTACCATTAATAGAGTTATATGAAAACATTGATGGCTCATTTGCACTTTTTCGATTTTTTTTCTAAATTCATATTTTTTTCTTTGACATCATCTTTTATCTTTTGGTTCTGTAATAAATTACTTCACATATTTAATCCTTCCACTCCATATTTTGTTTTTGTAATTGTTTAGAATTTTTTGTGATGAATGGGAAGAAAACGCTAATTATAGTAAAAAAGTAAGAAGATTTAATTTTTGTTGTTTTATTTTAACAAAAAACAAATGGGTCGTTTATGTCCCAGCAGTGATTTATACTGGAGCATATACATCCCATCTGATATGGATGGCTAAGTGCGAAACGGGGTAAAGCAATCGGTGCACAGGGGTAAAGTGGACATGTTACACATTATTTTGCTACCTTTATCTTTTTTTCGCTACGTACGCTTCTAGCATGTTCTTCTCTTCTTAATCTCCATGGGTAAATTGTCACCGACATTAGAGGTTTGCCTGGATGAGCTAAAATGCTATCCAACTTTTCTTGTACATACGTCTTTGAAAAACTTCTTTTCTGCCCTCGAAAAATGTAAATGAATGGAATTTACTTCTTAGGATTTACTTATTTGAATACAATATATAAATTGCAGATTGCCAACATAAGCAATTTGTAATATATTTTTTGCCACCACCTTGGTTATTTTCCATTAGCACACTGTTATTTGATCCGCCAAATCTACACCAACTATTTTCTGATTTAATAGCTTCTGGCTAGTCAATTCCTGGCGCTGATCCATCCTTTCATTTTTCAACCCCAACAACTGGCCCTTGGCTCTTTGATAAAACTATAAAATCTTTTATATTTGGCCACCTAATAGCAAAAAAGCTTGTTAATTTCCAAGTATTTAAGATTCCGAAACTTTACTTTTTCTTAATTCTTGATTCCTTCTTTTATTGTAGTTTCCTATATTTCCAGTCTCTGATTTGTGCAAGGAGTCATAAATAAAAACAGACTCTTAAGAAATAAAGTCAAAAAACGGTCCTGTTCAGTAGGATATTCAGATGGAATACATATTTTCGGAACGAAGCTATTTTTGTCTACTTGTGATATTACATTATCACGTTGATCATTCTGATATAATTTCAACTCAGATCATATTGCACACATGCTGCGTTGAGGCCTGGATCAATTTTAGGATCATCAACGTCAGTAGAATCAATATCTATGACACTGCTTGAATTCATGTATTCTTTTTTTTATGTTCGAACACAAACAAAAGGAAAATCATGTATACAGCGAGCGGTGCGTGTGCGGAGAAGACGGTGGAGTTGAAGCGCTGTAGGTTGTAATTTTCGAGAAAGACGTTGCTCGGAAGTCCATTGCAGAACGAGGCAGTCCTCCAGATAAAGCAGTCCCGCAACAGCGACGTCCTGGGTGTTCACAACTGAATCACATGTTGATGAGTAGCTGCGTCTGACGGTGTTTTGGTTTGGCACAATTATTCTGGAGGGATCATAATTGCCAGCTCGTTCGAACACCTTCCGTAATAGTATCGATAGTGCCAGAGATAGTTCCGCCACTTTTCTTCGATGTTCAAAGCTATCAAGTTCTTTAGTCAACTCTGGGTCATCCACAAGACGGACTGCTCTCATCTGTATGGAATCTAATATCTTAAGCAAGTGTTTGGATGCCGAGCTCCACACATGGGATCAGTACTCCAGAGATGGTCTTATCTGGGCTTTATAGAGCAGTAAGTGCTGATGAGGTATATACAACTTTTTTGCTCTATAGCTTCTGTGCTGCTGCCTTGGCGATTTAGGTAACGTGATTACGCCAAGACATATTGTGTTCTACGTTGATTCCCAGCAAGCTTATGGATGAGTCCAGTGTTTGTTTTCCTCAACTCATTCACGAAGGCGTTCATATATCACCGATGGCAGCAATATGATTTTCTCGCTCATGTTGGGAACGAGCAACGGTCATTTTAGTCCGCAACATCAATGAGGATATAAGAGTGCTGTCGTCTGCAAAGCTATAAATAGAATAATTTGTCCTCAGGAACAATTTGGGAAATAATATACACCCCTGAGGAATTCCGGCATTAATTTTAATTTCCTCCGAGGGATGTACATCAATACCAAGTCGGATGCTTCGATTCGAAAGCCAGTGCTGGTGGCAGTTCGCATAGAGTCAATTGGCTTAACAATCCGTTATGCCGCACTCTATCAAATGCTTTGGATATTTCGAGAGGCACTGCACGAGCTTTGCCGTAGCTCTCGATGCGATATGATGCCTGATGATTCGAGATATTTTGAGAGCTGTTCATTGATTAGTTTCTCCATGACTTTGGACATGATGGGAACTAAGGCAATTGAACGGTAGTTATTTGAAATCGTTTTTACCTTTCTTCAGGATTAGTTCTACCTGAGCGCATTTCCAGGTAGAAGGAAAGCATTTCGGTATGCATAGTGGAGCTGTTAGTTCAACTGCACATTTCTGAAGCACTAATGCGGAAACGCCATCAGGTCCTGTAGCCTTGTTAGTGGCTAGGGTTTTGAGTATTCATTTCACTTTGCGTTGACGAAATACCAGATCTGGCATTGAGGCATTCACTCCCGAGACAGTTGCGGGAATATTTGCTTGAGGATCTAAGGTAGAATTTGATGCAAATATTTCGGCAAGAATGTTCGCTTTTCCGTTGGCCATTTTCGCTATTGAGCCATCATCTTTGTTCGGGGGTCGGATTGACGTCTTTGATAAACCCTGATTAACAGTCTTGACAACTGACCAAAATGACCTTGATGCGTTAGGACAGTTGAGAGGCCTTTTCTTGATCTGCTCGTTATATCCCTCATTCGATATCAGATGGAGAAGACAGACGATATCCTTTTTTCAAAACAGTATTATCGCTGCTAAATTGATCAGCTTATGTCCCATCTTCAGACTCACGATCATTCTCTTTTGACAACTGCTCGAGCTCTTTCGAAGTCAATGTTATTTTTTTGGTGTCCATACATAATACAATAATTTAAATCGGTAAATACGTATTGGGACCTATATTTCCCACCGTAACGTACTATTGGAACATATATGGCCCAAAAATTAACCTGGAAATTTTTTAATCTCATGTATATATATTTTTAAATAATTTGCTATAACTTACCTATTAGTGTTTCCATGATGAACTGGACATGATTTAGATTACAAACATTTAACAAGCGAAAAACATAAGTTCACAATGTTGCACATCAGGATCGGAAAAAGTGGATATTTTTTAGTGATTAAAGGCAATTTATGGTGGATTTTATTGCAGATTTCGAGATAAAACTTTCCTTTTATCACGTCGATGCCAAAAGATAAGTAGATTTACTAGCCAGAATGGTATTGAAAACAATTTGAGCGTGCATGGGCAAATGGGCTATATTCGGAGAATTTGGACATTCTTTCTGCCGATTTTGTGGGATATTTTGAGGCAAAATTTTACTTGAAACATCAAAATTATGACAAGTAATTTCGACATATAAAACACAAAAAAATACTTGTATGTCATGCCATAATATTAAGCTCCCATATTTCAGCAATGATACTACATACAACGTGATCGTTAAATTTAAAGCCTTTGCCACTGGCACACATCATCGTTCACCACCTGCCCACCCAGTAGCTCCACATAGCGAATAAGGCCAGCTAATTTACTACGTGATCTAGAAGTTAAATTCTGTCACTTTTCACAAAACCATT
>MU181962.1:531745-570293 GCA_016904865.1 Pissodes strobi
ATAAATCGGCCGTTTTTATTCGAAAATCGCACTTACGAATGAATGTCTGGAAGAATAAATCCATTTCTAATTTTGTTAACATTATTGGGGAAAAAGATGGTGGGCTAAGGATTAAGCCCTATGTAAAATATTTAACGAAAATGGCATATTTGTCAATTTATGTTTTAAATCTTGAGATTCCTTTAGAAATAACGATGCCAATATCTAGAAAAAGAATCAGAAAAATATTTCATGATGACACATGTAGTGAAGAAGCTCCGCAGGAAGCAATAGCCAAATTTAGAATTGAAGTATTTAATGTAACGATGGACAAGGTAGTTAGTTAATGTAATGGGAAGTATATTTTTGGAGTCATACCGAACTTTATACGGGTCAAACTAATCAATGTATTTGCCAGAAGAATTCATACATGAAAATATTGAACTAGAAAAAGAACCGGAATTGAATAAGCCAGATGATTTTCAATCTCATTATAAAACTTGTAAAAGAATGCATTTTATACTGTTACAAAGTTTTAATCAAATACAATCTTTACCGTAAGTCTGGATAAGTCCAGAACTTGAAAAGGCGTACAAATACATACTAACTTTGTCGATGTCACAAGTAGCGTGTGAGCTATCATTTTCTAAATTAAAGTTTATTCTAAACAGATTACGAAGTTGCTTGTCTCCTAGAGGCATTTATGTTGATGGCTTGTGAAAAGGATATTTTAGTAAGTTTAAATAATGAAGATATTATTAAATATCTTACCAATGAATGTATGGGTCTTAGGGATATGATATGTATATAATGTATTTTTTCATCTTTTCTTTAACAGTTTAGTCTTTTGATTTTTGTTTTTTATTTTTAAGAAAATAGTTTTTGTTACATTTGACTTTATAACACCAAGTTAATAATATATATCTAAATGAAAATAATTCATAAATTCATACAATTTTAAAACGCCTACTCCTATTTAAAAATAAACATGAGAGTCCGAGGAGAGGGCCGGTAATCTCATTTGGCGCCCAGGCCGATTTTCAGGCCCAGTCCGGCCCTGTCCTTAATGATGACTTTTGCTTTACGCCAACTGATCTTCCTTTTTTTGTACTTAAGGATACTAGCGATACTTCCATACCTCAAAAGAATCGATACTTTTGCCATAGTATCGAGTGTGTGGGCATTGATTCTCTTATAGCGATTTTAAGTAGGTATCGATAATCGCTACTTTTTTGCAGTGTCGGTATCGAATCCAATTAGTTGCTTTAGTACCTTAGTTTGTGCTAATTATTATTAGTTAAAATGATACTTAATGTTTGCTTTATTTACATAGGAATTTTTGGCTGTTGTTTTTTTCTTGAAGTTATTCGAACCGTTGCCCGACGTGTTTTTGCGTCTGAATGGGAACAGATTTCTGGGAATCATCAAAAACAAAACGCAACGTAGGACAATTTATGATGCCATTACATAATTGGATAGATGTAACATAACCACTACTCTCCTAATTTCGGTTGGTAAATTAATTTATTAACACTTCCGGTGCTGCCATCGAAGGACGACCACGTTGGAAACGGATTACAGAATTCGGCACGGATAGTGGAAGCTTTTTGCTTAGAAAACGTACTCTAATCCTTTGGAAGAGTCCGGAAAGCCGTGCCGGCTAGAAGATGCAAGGGGTGGGTCGCGTAGTAGGGGTGATTCCTACTAGGACTCCAGGTTTTATTTCCGTAAGCGGTAGCTTGGCTAGACCGCGGTCGTGGGTATATCCTGTGGGGATTTGGAGTCCCTGACAGGAAGTGGTTACACCTACAATGTGCAAAACCTCTTTGCATAAGAACTCAGTGGTGCATTTAATTAGCTTATATTTGTGCAAAAATAGGGAATGCCCAGGGGCACAGGCCCGTCTTACTGAAGGTTCCTACCAAATAGTCATCTCACACTGAAAGCCGGAAGAGGGTTGTGCTGGCAAATTGCCTCGTAGGAGTGCCATTCCACCCCTTTGCAAGGAGGTTAACAAGGACATGTAATGTATTAGTAATTGTTGTTTGTTTAAGTTTAAATATGTCACTAGCAAAAAGTTTATTGGTTATTTTAAAAGCTCCGATATCACTACCGCTATTGTAAAAAATGTAATTGTAAAGTTAGTGGAAGTACGAAATACTTCTAACTTACCAAAATATTTAAGGGTAAGCGCTACATCTGTTCCATCTGCGAGGCTTTTTTCTGATGCTGGTGCTTACTTTAAACAGAAATCGGTTGCTTGGAATACGATTAGGCAAGCTATTCTTTTTGAGCTTTTTATCTGAAGAGGACTGGTTCTAAAAAAAAATATGTACATAAAACAATAAAAAAAAAACACATAAATCGAGCAATATCAACAAGAGGCATATCTTCATCGTTCTCATTAAAATCAATGAGGGTAGGCGTAGTCTTTAGAATATTTGGTGATTATTTTTCTGCGGGTTCATTATCATAATTTACTTCATTATCATCAACACTCTCAACAGGAACATGTCAATTAATTTCCTGCATGTCTTCTTCAACAATCTGATTATTTTCGTTGGAGACTTCTTTATCATCATCAATATCAATAGAATCAATAGTTTCTTCACGTCAATTAATTTCCTGCATATCTTCTTCAACAATCTGTTTATTTTCGTCGGGACCTTCTGTATTATTGATAAAAATTTAAATTTATCTGTTGCCACTGTTTTATTAAGTTTTTTTGTTAAACACGTAGAATAATTTAGTTGCTTAGTCATCGCTACACCTGTTTCCCTTTATTTTTCGGTAAATTGAGATAATAAACAAAGATTGTTCTGGATTACTTTTTTGAATATAGACGCAATTATTAGTAAACTTTTTTGATCGTTGGGATTGATAGTTTTCGTAGCGAATATAACGACACTAACGACATTGCCGCTCCTGAAGCTTCTTATTTCTTATACAGAGTATTCTCACGTAGCAGTGGTAGATGCAACCCTGGTAGCATGCTCAATGTCATTAAAACTTGTCATTTTCGTTCATCATTTTAATTTCTTTTGGACCCTTTTTACAAAATGTGCTTTCATACTAGTTGCATTTTTATACAACGTTTCAGTAAAATACTTGCACTAGTAAATATTTTGTTACACTTAGAAACGCAATACTTCCAAACAACTTCATTTCTCCCTCGATTTCTCCCATTTTACAACAGAGGCCAACACAGTATCACTTTTTTTTATATTTGTTGACACACGCACCAACATCAAAGCATGACTACGACCAATAATCATAATAAATTTATAAGGAAAAAAGAATAACTCCACGATAATATTCCCATTTTTTTTTTATTTAGCCAAGTAGTATGTTTTTATTAAATAAATGTGTTCACGCATGTACAAACCTTTATTTAGGATCTCTTTAACATAAATTTTTTTATCATTTTACTGTTTCTAATATTATTTCCGGTAAGCTTTTGGACATTTCTCATATTTATTTTTCATAGAAATATTTCGGGCGGAATGCAGCATTAAGTGTGATACATGATGGGTCTTGAGAAATTAGATTCTTAGACATTAAGTAAGAAATATAGATCTAGATTTAAAAAAATATATATTAATAATGGGCCCTCCATTACAATTAGTTAAATTTATTTTAAATGATCCCTTCAGATAGTTAAGAAAATTAAAAAAGGTTTAAAAAATAATATATTTTTTTAAATGTCAAAAACGAAAGTAAATTTTTAATTTTTCTTATTTTATTATTATATATACTTAGATGCTTAGTAGGTTGCTTAATGTGGTACGTTGCCCCCATTTGACTTACTTCGTACCTCTTAGAGTTTGCGAAATCTCAATGGTGAGCAGAGCTGTCACCATCAGTGAGATTTAAATACATTTTTGATTTAAATACTTTGAGTTTAAATATTTTTTCTAAAAGTGATTTTTAATTTATGATTTAAATCTTTCTGAAAAGTATCTTTGATTTTTGATTTAAAAATAGTATTTAAATCTTTCTAAAAGGATTTAAATCAATAAAAAGATTTAAATCTTCAAAAAAATTTAAATACTCAAACAGATTTAGATTTAAATCATTAAAAAGAGTTTAACTATAATAAAATACAGCAATAAATACTTCCTAAGTGTTTTGGTTCTATGTTTATTTTGTATTTTGTAATGAACATTTCTTAATGCGTGTTACTTAATTTTCGTTTTTAAATATATCGTCGTCAATATCACGAAGTGACGTAACTCGATTTTCACAACTTTACAGGAGAGCATTTTAAAGTTTTTTATAAAGTTTAATTGAACCGTGATCAATAACAGTAGCAGTCTCAATGCTAATTTTTGGTTTAGTAAGAGATGCACATGTGAACTGCATGTTCATAGATCATTTGTTAAAAACAAATTGCTATAGTTTACAAAAAATGACAAAAAATGAGATACGTCACTATGTGAAATTGAAGAATCATTGTGTGGTGTTAGCAAAAATAGTTACGCCATTAATAAATGTCTAAAACAGGATCATTAGGATAATAATCTGCAGTACAATTTGCTGAAAATGGCATTTTATTACGAAAATTGGTGAAAAAATTAACATGAACAAAAACAAACATATGGAACCGAACATAAAATATCTGAAAACTAATAAGTTTTCATAAAAGATAAAAATGTAACTTGCTTAAATACATTCAAAATAACACATAAAAGTTAACTAGTTAAAAATTAAGCTACGCAAATACAGGAACTTATCTCAGAAGCACCTCGTTTGCTTTGTATCTAATTCCAAAGATAGCAAAATCATTCCTTTGAAGCAATGTAATATACCGTAAAATTATAATTGGCCAAGCGGTTCTTGTAGAAGATAGCACTCTCTTTCGACTAGGGCAAGTAAATATACCGTTGGAGGTCAAAACTAGCACATAAAATTTGACTATTGTTTAAAGCCTCTGTTTTGACATTTTATTTGATTTTTCTTACTTTGCCTTTTTCTGCAACATTCTTGTCGAAATGAGCTTTTAACTGTTCTTTCTTAGCATCATCTCCTGCTCTGAAACTGAGACACAAAGAACACTAATCTTTCTTTGCTTTGTGAAACGCTAAACTTAATGTTCTAAATACTTTTCTGTATAAGTCAATACAAGGTTTTTCGGCATTTGGATCTAATTCGCTTAACAACATCTCATACATTTTAGATACTGTTAACCCGGGTTGAAGATATTCCTTTGTAGAACTGGACCTACAGTAGTGTGACTCTACCTTAGGAAATCTTTTAATGTGATTGAGAATGGCGTCCCGTAGATTCTGGTCTCTATTAATAATAGCAGCTAATTGGCGACCACCCCTTTCTTCTTCTTCCAACACACCGCTCTCATTTACTTTCTCTAAGGCAGTTCTCATAAAACGCTCAGAAACACCCAACGTATTTAAAAAAAAGTCTTATATACTAAATGACGAGCATGTTTCACTGACAAAAATATTGGTTGGTACGTTGTCTTCTCGAATGTTCTTTCTTGGAAGTCTTGTAAGTAGTTTCTTTTTGGTAGGTACAACTTGACGAACTGCCTCGTAAGATTGCCGATTTCGTAAAATGACTCGAAGAGTTTAGTTCGATCTTCGTCACTAAATAAATGACAATAACGTGAAATTTTTTTTGCATATTTCAATATTATACCTTTTCTTAATTTGCCGCGCTGGTACAGGTTCACCTGTTTTAGGTCTAACGTAATCCTTAGCGATGTCTTTTATTTTCTTCGCTAGTTTTTGTTTATTGAGCTATTTTTGTCTTCCACACGTTTCCTCTTCTTTTCCTTCACCTTCCACTAAAACACTTTCTGGTTGAGATGATAAAGTCTTTATTGTATTGCACATAATATTTCGAGTCCCGACAGCTTAATATGATATACGCCGCTTACAAATTCAACAAAGTTCGTAAAACAAATTTTACAAAATGACTTAACTCAAGTTACGTCTCTTCGTGAAATTCTGTTTTGGACTATTATCAGATAGTCAGGCTAGATACGCCGTGCTATCATAATAAATATAATGAATTGAGATACGCCATTTCGTGAAATTGTAGAGCATACCTTTTTACATTATATGTACGACTTATCTCAATTTTCATTTTTTTCGAGTTACGTCACTTTGTGATATTGACGACGATATATTGGCTATATGGAAAACTTTTGAATTATTGATTTCTTAAAAATATATATTCCCCATAATTTCGATGAAAATTTCTGCGTCATAAACAAACCCTTTACGAAGTAATCACTCTGTAAAAAGCAAACAAAATACCATAAAAGTCCTAGCAAAAAAGTAAAATAGATTTCTCCGCCAGAAAAATATTTCTAGGAAAAATTCAAATCAAAAATATAAAAAAAAAAAGATAATTGAAATAATAGGATTTTGTCAAATTTCAGGCTGATTTTATCAAAAAGTAATTGTCAAAAAAAATAAAGCTTGTTTTTTAATGGAATTTTTGACAGTCAAATATTTAAAAGCTGCTAGCATGCACATAATGAGCTATTTTGTATGTTTGATGTTGTTAGTGTTTTCATTTTAATTAATATAATCGGCTAACATAATAAGAACTGCAAAGTTACCAATTATGTGAATGCTAACGGCTTTTAATTTAAGCTTTCGACAATGTGTCAAAAATTCGATAAAAAAAAACAAGGTTTAAATAACATTTTAATTTGGTTTTTGTATGTTATTTTGACGTACCTATTGAGGATTGTATTGTTTTTTTAAATTTAAATTGGGTGACGTCACACTTTTGCTTTTTTTCACTTAATTTGTATAAATAACATTTTGATTACGCTCTAAGGGGTTTTTGATGGTACATAACCAACGACGCCAATTCGTTGTACATAACCAACCAAATGATTTCAATCTTTTTTACATTTTAGATCATTTTAGGGAGTATTTAAATCTTTTCAAAAGATTTAGATTTTAAAAAGTATTTAAATCTTTTGAAAGGTTTAAATATTTCCTAAAATGATTTAAAATGTAAAAAAGATTTCAATATAAAACAGATTTATTATTTAAATCTTTCTTTATATACAAAACGATCTTTAATTTAAATCGTTTGTCCAAATGAAAAGTATCTTTGATCTTCGATTTAAATAATTTTTTAAATGATCTTAAACAGCTCTGATGGTGAGAAGGGACTCTGTTACATCCTGTATAATGTAAGAATGTTATTACTTTGAATATCATTAAAAAGATACCTCTGATTCTCCGACTCGTTTTCCTAATTAATTCTAATTAATATATACTACCAGCCATGTATCTAATAAAAATTCCAATTTCCAAATTACAAATATCAGCATAGTTTTATAATCATTACATAAGATTCCTATTCGATTATCGAACGTTCACTAAATAATTTAGGAATTTAGAAATGTAATCTGATGAATTTAAAATGAAACCGCTGGGAAAGATAGATAAAGTCATATACTATAATTTTTTTGACAGAGCGATATCTTATTCATGATGAGAATGAAAGTATTTTTCCTGATTTGACTTTCAGCTTTTAGTCGATAATAGAATATTTATGTGAATTATTCATCATCAAAGAAGCTGTTGAATAGATAGGATAATTAAAATTTTTCGGCGTGTTTTGACCTATCTGCGCCAAACTGACCCAAAAGTGTATGAAGATGGCAAGGTGACTGGTCTATACAGTTCATACCTCCAAGAACCACATTTGGAGAAGGCAATGTAATTGTGGGGGCTTGTAGCATGTTATTTTTAATATGATACCGTTGACTAAATTCTCAGCCAACGATGCTACTTTGGTAATATAATTTGCAAAAATGAAAATTCAGTGCTACGCTGGCACCTTCGCCAATTACTATGGACTATGGACTTCTTAAAATATCACTCTGCACTTATATTAATAATGGTTCGAAAATTTTCTGAATTTAGTATCTAGGTTTAGAGAATTCTTTTATACGTTTGTAAGAGATGTGGTCGATATATTTCCTATTGCCGGCATTGGCATTTTGCATCTCTTTCTAGTTTCTAGATATACATTTTTGCCACTTATTAT
This sequence comes from Pissodes strobi, assembly GCA_016904865.1. NCBI lineage: Eukaryota > Metazoa > Arthropoda > Insecta > Coleoptera > Curculionidae > Pissodes > Pissodes strobi. Next base: position 539,762 of record MU181962.1, read on the forward strand.
TTTACCAACCCACCTCGATTGTTCCAGTCATTATTATCTTTTGACCATTTGTGTTGCTTTAGGCAAATATCTCTACCTGTTGGCCTTCGCCTCTACAACTTTACTTTTGGTCATTTTTTACATTTTTACTGATTCCTCCTTATTTATCATACTTGCATGATTGCATTTTCCCCATTCTTCAAGGTAAATTATGATCTATGGCGTGACACGGACCTCAGAGGTACCTTAGTCGAATGGGTCTGTGATTTAACCAATACCATAAGTCACACCTCTTCTTCTTTTTAATATACTAGTATATTATAATTTTCATAATGATCATTTTAAACTTTGAACAGAATTACGAAGCAGTATTTATAATCAAATATTGTTTTATATAATATTATATGAAACTTTTTGATTATGGATAGTATTTTTTCGTATTTTCAGATACTGATTCTAGTACATACAGTTGCATATTTTGATTGAGTTAGATATTAAAACATATTACCAGTGACTTGTTCCAATTATTATTGTTTTCTTTGATACATATAAGTTTACGGAAATTTATAATTGAGGTTTATTTCTAGTTTTATTTGAGTATTTATTACCCAGCATTTTCTGCTAGACTTGAATATCGTGTTTCGGTTAAGAAACACTTAGAACCAGGTCAGCTTTTAAACTGGATGGCACCTATAAAAAGTGTAAGCATTCCTAGCATCATGGGCTTTTTAAGATCCCTTACACAAATAGAGCACTATATAAAAATCGGCCTCTTCTATTGGTTGATCCATCTCGTATTTCAATATGTCTTCGTGATGCAATCACTTTATGGCAAGAGCTCTCGTGGTTGAGAGGTTTAGGTGACAGGGTCTCATCTGGGTTCAAACCCCGTTGCTTTTTTTATTATTTTATTCAGATTATGTTTCTAAACAGATTTTTTCTTGATTTTGGGTATGTCTTGGGTTAGTTTGGGTTAGTACCTGGTTAGCTTCCTTTTCTTGAGCCCCGTAGCGAGCGAAGCGAGCGGAGGGCCAAGCGGATCGACCAATAGGAGAAATCAATTTTTACATAGTGCTCTGTTTGTGTAAGGTGTCTTAAAATGCGCATCATGGCCTTCCGATGAAAGCTGCCGTTCACTGATCTTACTGCTGCCTCTGTCTGGTGTGTGTTGATACTCTTCTGGATTGGCTTCTTTAGGCTGGATAAGCTTTGTCTTAATTGAAGCGCGTTGAAGAATAGTCGGTATTCTCGATATATATGCACAATTGTTTCGATGATAATTAAGGCTATCAACACTGAGTGGTTACAACGGCCAACTCATAACCCTGATTTATATTACACCAAACATGTGTTGCATATGCCAGCGCAAGTGATACTACACCAAGAATTCATTCCAGGAAAAAAATCCGCAACCTTACTTGAGGTATCCCAACAATCATTAAAACTCGGTTACCAAATTTTACATGAATATGCACCTGTTGGCATAACTCTAGCCAGTAGAATACTGCATGTATCTAGTTAATTTGAATGATTATTTTTGTATTTTAGGTTCTGTTTAAGATCTCGTTTTATTATTAATAAAAAAATTAACTCATAAGAGTCTTAATTGATATGGAACCCCAAATTGTTGTAATACAGTGAGCAGAAAGGAAAAATGGTACTCTTTAAATTGAAAAATATCTTGGAAATTTGTATTTTCTAGAAAGTACATACATGTTCCATGATTCGAAAATGTTGAGAATAAATGTGAATTGGTGATGAAGCTAATCTGAGTTTACTAATTAATTAATTCTCAGCTAATCTTTAAAAAAAATATTAGTTTTGTTTTCTAAACTGAAAATCGAGTAAAAATCAGATAATAATATTTATGAATTTAACTACAATGTGCCAAAAAATATATTGGAATAATTTGTTTAAGTACGAAATGTATTGTTCATGAGTATATATCCTACCAATAAACAGCGCGACTCATGTACTATTGTCAATGAAATTACCTCACACATTTATTACAGCTCGATTGGCATATGTCTTTCTAACGTGGATGTGACTGAATCACTAAATGTGTTTACTCCTACATGTCCCCATGAAATTCGAAAACTACACGTTCCATGAAGAAGAGAAGAGCAGCGACTGACGATAGAACAGCTTTTAAAATATTGGGAAGGCTACCTAATTATGTCATTGCTACTCTATCGGAGGTATTGATATCTCTCTCATGTCTTCCTTTAAATTACATAAAGTTATACCTCTGATCAGTCGACTTCCTTTCTTCAAGCTCGTCGAAGATCATCTCATATAATTCTTAAATGAACATAACATTCTGACGAAAATCAGTAGCCATTTTAGTAAGTGATGAACGAGACTGGTCTTGGTCTTGGGCTTGCATAAAAGCAAGACCAATACCTAGACCGTCTTTTGGTTAGCAAGACCAAGACTGTCTATGCAAGTACAAGATCAATATCAATACCACATTTTGCAAGGCCAAGACTTTTGCAAATTGCAAGAGTCTTGCGAGACTCTTTAAAATTTTGCACTGTTGGTAAATGTTCATTGTTAGATTTTTATGTTTTTGAAAATTTCAGATTTTTAGTTACCCAATCATATAAGAGTGAAACATATGGAAATCAAATTCGAAACAGACTGAGATTATTTTATTGTTTTGTCTTTTCTAATTTTTTAAATGTAAGCCTTGCTGCAAGACCAAGACGAAGACCAAGATAGTGCACTAGTTTGCAAGAACATGACCAAGACTATATGTGCAAGAACAAAACCAAGACCACGCAGGTCTTGCTCATCACTAATTTATGTCTACTTAGAGCACATCCGAAACAATATTCCATTTTCTATTAAGGATTTTCCGGAGTATAAAGGAGTGAGTTGCGACTGCTGCAGTTTTTTTCTGGCTTGTCATAAGCAGGCAGCGTACTTCAGACGGCGTCCCCTAGAGTTCTGTATTGGGGTCAATTCTTTTTTTAAATACGTAAACGATTTGACTCAGCTTAAATTTGCTGACCTCTTTACAGTCTTTATCGATCACACTACTCAGTAGGGCGGCTGCTGCAAGATATTTAGTCACATCTCAGGAATATTAAGCAATGGTGTGATGCTAATCATGCTTAAACATGTCTTAGATTAATCTCATCGCCTTCAGCTATCCTGTTAATGCACTTAAATTTGGTGATAACGTCATACAGGCTGTGGATTCTGGGTCTGTGTATTGACAAAAACCTAAAATTCTATTCTCTATATCATGAACTTGGTTGGGGTTTGGAACCTTTGACAAAATATACTACAACACAGTTTTATTCATCCAAATTCTAATTATTTATCCATTCATAATAAACAGTGCCCAAATAGCAAAAAAATACAAACGCCAAAAAACATACAAAATACAGGAACAATGTTTTTCACTCGACGCGCGTTTTGCTAACCATGTTAGCATCATTAGCACATAGCTAAAAGTCAGCAGTTTTAGTCTCCTGATGATGCTAAAATGGTTAGCGAAACGAGCGACTGATGCAAACATTCTGTTTCGGCATTGTGTATTCAACTATGTTGTATTCATATGTGCAATTAAACAAAAAGTTAGCATCTCGTTGTTTTTGTATTTGAGCAGCCTTCCGGAAGCACGGTGACATGTATTATGACCTTGTTGAGTTCCGTCTCAGATATGCTCTACCATTTTGAGGAGCTTGTTCTGTTCCCATCTGACTTTATTCTGTAAAATCATCTGTTAGAACTCTATGTGATGCACATACAAGAGCCCACTGTAAGGCTCTTTTTATCGAGCACTATATTGTCACCAACCCTTCTTTGTTTATGCTGGAAGTGGTTTGCCTAATTCATAAAAATAGGTATCAATTTCCAAATCCTCAAGAGGTCTATAATACACGTCAAATTAACAATGTTCTCTTGCCTATTCCACATTCTAGCCTTGTGAGGAATTCATTGATCTACCTTGACGGCGGAATAAACAACATGTTGGTCTGCGGATTAAAAATATTCAAGACTTAAAAGCCTTTTCCAAAAAATTTAAATGCTCTTTATTAAAGAAAGCTGACTACCCTATTGACGAGCTTTTCCAAGATAACTTAAATTTTATTTTATTTTAGTTTCACCTAATGACGCGTTTGTTTAATCAGTGTTGCACATGAGTGTTTCCTAAAAGATAACCAACGAATCATTTTATCGTGATAGAAAGCTGCAAGAAGTCATTACAATTTTTGACTCTGCTGGTGTAGGTACTGTGGTAATGGTAAATTATAAAGGTAGTGTTTACTGTTTGATATGTATTAACTTATTACAATTGTTTTTTTTTGTTTTTATTTCTTTTTGTTTCTTTTTACGTTGCATAATATTTTATCAATAAAAATTAATACATGTAATATTGTTTAGACAATAAAGTACTTTTCTTGATCATCATCACCATGTTTAACAGTTTTTAAGGCTTATTCCAGAGGTAATAAAGATGCTGACAATTTTAAAACAAGGAAACAAGGATGTTAATTTGACCTCTATTCACTTTATTCATATTTTCAATTACAGGCATGAGACCCAAAACCATGGTTTTTACTTACATTGAAGAGCGAACAACTGAATTTCAATAAAATTATTACTAATATAGTTGTACATTTTTTCTTGACAATTATAAACCTAGCATCAATGCTCTTTAAAGTCAGACTGTTATGAAGGAATTAGTCTAGAGCTTATAATTTACATCAATTGTTTTGCCAAATTTCAGTGCCGTTAATCTCTAAGAGATAGCTATTTACCGTCTCTTATTCGCAGTATTGCTAAATCGTGCTCGGGCTATTGATTGACGAGATAGAAAATTACCTATACCACCAAATTAATTTTATTATTATCAATGTTGTTGAATGTATCAGATTTTCTTCATTTGCAAGTTATGGATAATTTCGGTTTTCTCGTAACGACGGTCACTAAAGAAATTTGTAAAATATGTATTTATTTTTGTATGTTTATTATTTTCCATTTCTGTAATACAATGTTTCGTTCGGTAGGCTTAAATCTACAATTTACTCGATTTTTGTCACTTTAATAAGCAATAAAATTAATAACCACCAAGTTGTTTAAGGGACCCTAAATTCGATAGGAGTTATCCTATCTTAGTTTAATATTAATTAGTTTTGCTTTCAGATTCATTAATTCGAATGTAAATTCGTGATAATAGCTCTTCACTCTCTCTCTCTCTCTTTTTAAGAAATCAGAAAAACCGTTGACTTAGAGTGAAAGCTGCCTCGCAATTATCTACTTATGTTTTGCCAAGTTCCAACTTAAACTAGAAAGGTTAAATAACATTAACAGATGATGGAGCCCCAATGATATTTTCCACAAATATGTGCCTATTTCCAAACAGCAATAAAGGCGGAAACCTTTGAAGCTGAGTTGCAACTATACGGCGCAACTTCCCAAAGCATAAATCCGGGCCACAAGCATCAGGCAAAGCGAAATTCTTCCTTTGTGAAGCCGGTAATTCATCCGGTTGTAACTTATAACCTTTTTAATATGTTTGAGTCATAATTGTTGAATGTCAAGTGCAGAATTTAAAGTGCAAAGAAAACCGGATAATAATAAGCATAACGGTGGAATTGCTAAATGAAATAACCGCGCCGCTTACGAAGCGAGAGCATAAATGGAATAAGATTATGTTTTAATGGCGTAGGAATTTATGTAATGCGTCTGGTACGAGGACTAATCGGTAAGATATGAAAACAACAAGAATCATTTCAGATCAGATGTCCGTCAGGAGTTAAGAATATGAAATAAATTTGGTCTGAAGGAAAGATGCAGATTGTTAACCCTCTAGGTGAAGCACATTATATGAACAATCTACAACTTCATGAAATCAGCATTTAAGACTAGATGTAGGTGAAACTTGTTCATTCAAAAGTATTTTATTTATTTATAAGGATATACGCACAACGAGCTCAGTGGGCCAACAAAATCCCATGCTAAACAATATTTCGCGGAAGTTATTCGGTGATAAATAACTTTTGAAAATTTACAGCAAAACCCAATCCATAACATTGCTATGACGCACTCTAAAAGAATTTTCCAGATCCATTATGACAATCGAAATACCCATGGTTTGTTGTCAGTTACTGGATTGGCAAGCTAAATCGATAATATTTATTATCCTAATTCGATATGTAATATAACTTCGATATTTGTAACCTAGATTTAGATGGAAAGATAAAGTGTCAAATTTCCTTTGGAACTCTCATCAGAACATTGAAGATTGCGGTACTACTTAACCAAACTTGACTACGATGCCATGGGCGAAGATTTAGAATGGCTGAATTCACCTATGTAGGCATAATTGATAAAGTGTATTGTTTAGCTTCAGTTTTGATATATCGAGTCAACGAGCTTTGGGATTGTGAAAAACCACCTAGCTTTCTTTCAACCGCAATTATAACCACTCGACGAGCGGTGTGTGTGCGAAGATGTTGATTGACTCGGTTCTTGAATAGCTGTAGGTAGTAATTAGGGAGAACAGGGAGTGAGTCCACAGTAATGCAGTGTGTTAGACAAACGAGTCCTTGTAAAGCGGTATTCTAGGTGTCTCCATTTGTACGGCGAATGGGTGATTTCTTGCCCTCTGTAGTGACTGCCTGACAGGCGTTGCTAAGGGCGAGATGATGTAGGCCAAATCCTGGGAATATCTGCCGCGAAAATATATCTCGGCCACATATCTGCCGTGTTCCAAACTATCCAGATCCCGGGTCAACTCCGGGTCGCCAACGAGACGCATAGCTCTCTTGTGAATGGAATCCAACAGCTTTAAGGTGTGCTTAAATGTGGCACCGAGACACCCAGTAGTTCGATTGTCGAGGATGAAGGAATGGTCGATCCTGCCATAATGACGTCAGGGTCTGCGGTTTTGGCTTCCTTGGCAAACGTGACTGCTTGGGTTATTGCTGCATTGAACTAGACTAGATTTATATTGCCCTAAGTTCGAACTTTCTTCAAATATTCATTAATTGTTGTAATCTGCCCCTCTCTGCATTGTCGCTGGTAAAGGTTTTTCTGATCTAAATTGGGAGACAAAGGTACTGTCATCTGCAAAACTGTAAACAGGATTATTGGTTTCTTTCAGCAGGTCACTAATACAGATGAGGAATAGAATTGGTGAAAGTATTGCGCCTTCCTATTAATATGTTCAATTTGAATTTCAGACAGGACCGAATTTACAGGACTTTTCTAAAATATTGATACATATTGAAGCGCGTTGCAGTCTTGCCTGTAATTAATGTAATAGGTTTTTTTTGCTAGCTAAACGAAATTTTCCAATAATTTGGGATTCAGTAAACATATTTTTCTCGATCAATGATGCGCAGTAGAATAAGTAACGGTTGCCATTATGGTGATAACTTTTCGAACTATATTGTGAAGTTTGTTGCAAAATATCCAGACGTCTTATCCCAAATTTTTGACAATTTCGCACTTACCGAAGTATTTTCGATAGTGAAGCTTCCGAAAAAATGTATTAGCTCCATTTAGTTAGGGATTAAAAGCGACATTCTTTTCAGTTCACTAATACTTTATTGTCTGAAGAATAGGCTCATTTAAAAAAACAATCAAATTTCTATTACTTATCCAAAATACTTCATAAAAATAAGCCATATTCAAAATTTAAATAAATCCGCATCTCGATCGGGGATGTGACGTAATAAAATAGGATCACGTCCTGTTGCAAGGTCGCGACCCGCGCCACCGCGTCGCGAGAATACTGACGTTTCTGTCACTGTCATAGATAAATATACATCACAACGCGACCTTCATATCTTATGACGTCACGCCTTTATAATGTTCCAGCGGCACTGTCTTATTTATTTTCACCAAAAACAGATTTTTGGTATACCAATTTAATATGTCAAGGTCTTTTGAATAAAATTATTTTTGAAAAGTTGCTAATGAGCCTATTCAATTCTCCTTGATAAAGTTGTACAGAAGAAACTTAATAATCACATAAAAAATACAAAGACAGATGAAATAGATTATTAAAACAAAGTAAAATAGAATTAAAACAAATAGAATTAAAACACATGAAATAACAAATAAGATAAGAATGTTACATTACTAATTAAAATGTTTCTCAATGAACATTTTCAGAGATCTTATAAAATGATGTCCTTACTCGAAATGCTCTATTGTCAGAAGAAAGAAATTTATTAATAGAGCTACAACATAATAACAGCAACACTATAATGAATGTCATAGTAACTATCTCCTAACAGAAACCTATCATACATGTGAACATTGAAATTAAACAAAGTGAATCAATATCAGGGCAATTTACAATAAAATCAAAACTATAACTAAAGAACAATTAAGCCATATCGCTATAAAATGAGACACAATAGTAAAACACTAGTAAAAAATAGTTAGAAAGAAACAAAAATAAGAAGTTTCATTAATTCAGAGTTCTTTCGACAATATATTCTGTTAGGTGCCCTCACAAGCAGTTATTTATTGACTTTAGACTTACATTTTTTGGCATCGTAGACTTGCCTTATAACACAAGGTGGGTGGTTAAATAACTGCCGACCACTCTAAACAGTCAGGTTCCGCACTCGTGAAGTTGCTGGAATTGAGAAGGAAATATTGTAAGATATGCACACTGTTGCCAAAATATGTAACCGGTCTACACAAATCTTAGCCTTGCATATTTTAACACTCTTTTTTTGTAAAACATTTCGAAACAATTGTTTCGGTTCCAGAATGCAATGTTATATCTCAAATGGGCATCCATAACTGTTCGATGAGAGTTTTGAATTAAGCTATTTTGCGTGACCGTCAAATTTTAGTTTTTCACCAACATGAATTCCCATTCTCATGCAAATCATACAAAATGTCATCTTCCAAATATACATTGTTTAAATCGCGTTTAACGACATAAACTTATTTTCGAAACATTAAAACATAATTCGTTTGCATCACACCATGTATAATTAAGTTCAATTCATTATTGACCACATTACAGAGGGCAATGAATAGTTGCGTCATCCGCGAAAAGGGTAGCTTCCCAATATATACAAATCAGTAAAGTCATTTAGGTAAATTGACAAAACAAAACTAAAAGCCACTCTCTGATGCAATGATACTGTTTCCTCAAATTTAACAGATTGTACCCGCCTCGATAGATAGATAAGGCCGAAACCAATCGAGGCCCTCAACCCTAAACCAATATTTTTCCATCTTTTGCAGCAGAATTCTATCACTAACACAGTCAAACGCCTTCAAAAAGTAACAGAACACTGCTGCTGCTGCAGTTCTAAAAATGCAAACATGGCATCAGTAGTATCCCTGTCAGACCGAAAACCAAACTGCTCCGGTTTCAAAATACCACTGCCTCTCCAAAAAATGACATTTCGCCTTCGCACCATCTTTTCTATCACTTTTATAGTATACGCAGATGGTCGATCGGCCTATAATTCTCAGGACTATCGTATAATGACAGAACTTCAAAGCAAAGTAGCGAACCTGTCTCTTTACTATCCATACTACTACGAAAGATGTTCGAACGAGCTGGCACTTATGATTTCGTCCAGAGTTGTGCCAAACAAAAGCACCCGTCAGATACGATTCAGTTGCGAATACCTAGGACGTCGCTGTTGTAGACTTCTTTGTCTGGAGGACTGTCTCACTCTGGAATGAACTTCTGAGTAACGTATTTCCCAAAAAATTACAACCTACAGCGCTTCAAGTCCAACATCCACCGTTTTCTCCGCGCACACACCGCTCGTTGCGTAGGATAGGACTTTCCCTTTGTATGTGTCCCGAACATAAAAAAAATATAAAAAATCGCTCTTGTATAACAAAATAGAATTCACTGCTTTCAAACAATTGGGAAAGCTGCCAGAACAAAAAGATAAACTTGTAACCTACCAGTACCAGCAAGAAAAGGCCATGAATGGCTAAAATTGTTTAATCAAAATTAGACATCTTGATAGGAATAAATCAGCTTATTATTAAAAACAAATGCGACGTCACGGAAAAATTGTACTCTTTTTAGGCCACACGATAGATTAATATGCGGCTCTGCAATTAATGAATTGACGAGAAGTATTGGCAAACCAACTGGCAGTAAATGATATTTTTATTGGACTGCTTGTCCCAAGTCAAACTGAAAAACACATAACACATAGTTTTAGTTCGAATTCAGGTCAAGCATGCATTCGAATGAAATAACAAAATTTGGCAGCCAACCGTGATGCATCAACTATTTAACCCGCAATTTCATTTTTGGCAGTCGCTCCGAATATCTAAGCCTCGATATAAGTTATGACTATTTGCCGTCATTTGCAATTTCAACCGAGTTACCACCTAAGTTCAGTCTTTTGTCGAACTCAAATAGCTAAATTGGACCGTTTCGCAAATTTTACATAATGTTTCCGAATGCCAACTTTGATTGCCCACCACTTTACATATAATTCACAATGATTGCAGCTGATGCATTAAGAATTGTTTTCTTTACGTAATAACTGGAAATTTCATTACAATATGTTTGTCATCAATACAGATTAGCAGTTAATTTATAATAAAAATATGATCATTGGTAATTGTTAAAATACAATTCTTAGGTAACTTAATTCTAAAGATCTTAAAAACCAGTGAAGAACGTTATAAAAAAAAGCTAATTCAATTTAAGTTTTTAAGTTGATGTGGCTGGATCTGATATTGTGATATGATGGTAAAAATTTAGTTTTCTATACCTATACCATAATGTTATCTTCCTCCTCCATACCGCCCAAGGGATTTTATTTCGTTTGACAATTTATCAAATTGACACCGTGTATTCTCCACTTGCAATGCACCACCGCCAGGGGATAACTCCCCACTAAATACAGTATTTTTAATTATGTTTTTTTTCTTTTTCAGGCATTGCTCTTATCAGACGATTGTCTATTTCAGGTAAGTTCATTTTCAACGTTCAATAAACGACTATATAAAAAACGCAATGGAGCTATTCCACCCATGTGAAATTGTTTCCTTACATAAGGCCTCAAATCACTAATATTTCCAACAACTCTTAAATGAAACGAAACAACATAATACCTTTAATAAAATATATCTCACAAAAATGAGTTTGAGTTGTCAGTTCATTTTAGGCTTAGTATGGAATATAAATCGTGTACATTTCCCAGCGTTTCTTGGCTGTTACGTCTACTCTCTTTTATTTACTTATGAAACGTTTCAACTCCTCTGAGGATATAATATAGGATACAACAAGGAAAAAAATCAGCGGAATCGAGATATAAATAAAATAATTTTTTGCCTTTCAAAAATGTCTTGAATATATCTTCATAAATTTGAATTTTGGCTGCTTTAAACACGATGCCTATAGAAGAGAAATATGTCGTATTTAGGGTTTGAGATAATTTAATAGACGTTTCGCAGCATTTTCGGGTAAAATCCGGGTTTCAAAATCAAAAAAATAATAGTAAATAATGAAACTGATCATTGAACATTTCCGTATACATGAATATTTTTGCAGAGATTTACACTTTCATTACCAAATAGCAACTTTTCAACCCTAAATCCGCGTACTCTGAAGCTTAACGTTAACGGATGTATATTATGATCGACAAAAAAAAAATTATGCACTAAGTTTGAGCCAATGATTGGTTTGAGCATTTATCTTTGATTGAAATATTATTAATTGAACCATTTTAAAAACACGAGTCACAAACGACAAAAAAATTGCTGCTCTAAGTTTGAGCATTTATTTTTTTAGTAGAAATATTACAGATCAAACTAATTTTAGATACACTGGTCACAAACCTGCGAAATATTTTTTGGCAATGAATGATGAAACTGATCAATGAACGTTTCCGTATAGATGAACATTTTTACAGAGATTTACACTTTCATTATCAAATAGCAACTTTTACCCTAAATCCGCTTACTTGAAAATTGAGGTAATTTCGGTATCGAATGTATGATCGACAAAAAAAATTGCTGCTCCAAGTTTCAGCATTTATTTTTTGGTCGAAATATTGTACAGGGTGGCTCGAATTCGTGTCTATACTCGTATATGGGGAACTCGAAAACCGTAAGAGATCCATTGTCGGTCAAATTAAGGCAAAAATGCGCATTTAGGTGCCTAACAATATAGCGTTTAGAAAGTTTTTAAATTCCGAGTATTTCCGGAGATATCCGCAAAAAATTTAAATTTCAAAAATTGTTTAATTTTTTCCTGTGCTTATTTAAAAACGGATTTCAAATAATTGAATTGCACTCTTGCATTGCCACTTTTTCCGCTCTATCCAATGATGGCATCCAGTTTGAAATCAGACGTTTCGTCTTCAAGGGATCATCATCAACTTTATTTTTTTAAATAAGAACTTTAATTTTTTTATCGTTTTTCAGATGGTATTGGCGTTATTAATATGAATATATATGTGTTTTTTTTTCTAAATTTTTATTATTTTTTTTAAATTATATATTTTGCTTTGGCGTAATTTTAAGTAATTTAAAGTAGGTACTTTTGAAATTTTTATATTGAATAAAAATATTTTATTTTGTTTTTTTATTAAGTGGAAAATTTGAGCCCGTGTTAAAAATAAAAAAATAGTAAAATTATTTTTTATTTATAAGCGAAATTCCAATAGGTGTGTTTTTCTATCAAAGTACCTATAGTATCACGTAGTAAGATTATAAATTGTTGATGTTCTCTATTAAATAAATTTTTTAATTGGTTAAAAGTTGAAAATATTTTATCTTTGCACTAAGCAACTTATTTGAGTAATAGTTCATTGCCATATTCTCGTAAAAAATAATTTTACTATTTTTTATTTTTAATACTGGCTCAAACTTTCCACCTAACACAAAAAACAAATAAAATATTTTTATAGAATATAAAAATTTGAAAAATACCTATACTAAATTATTTAAAATTACGCCAAAGCAAAATATAAAAATAAAACAAAATGAAAAAATAATAATAAAAATAAAAATTTTAAAAATAATAACACACTCATATTTATAACGCCAATATCATCTGAAAAACGATAAAAAAAATAAAGTTCTTATTTTAAAAAAGAAAGTTGATGATGATCCCTTAAAGACGAAACGTCGGAATTCAACCTGGATATCGTCCTTGGATAGAGCGGAAAAAGTAACAATGCAAAAGTGCAATTAAATTTGAAATCCGTTTTTAAAAAAGTTCAGGAAAAAATAAATGATTTTCAAAAATTCCGGTTTTTTCCGGATACCTTCGTAAATACTCGAAATTCTAAAACTTTCTAAACGGCATATTTTTATGCACCTTAATGCGCAATTTTGCCTTAATTTGACCGACACTGTATCTCTTACGCTTTTCGAGTTTCCCATACATAGACACGAATTCGATCCATCCTATACATCAAACCAATTTTAGATACACTGTTCACAAACATGCAATATTTTTTGTCACCAATGAATAACGAAACTGATCATTGAACGTTTCCGCATACAGAAACACTTTTATAGTGAATTACACTTTCATTATCAAAAAGCGACTTTTCAATCCTAAATCCGCGTACTTGAAAGCTGAGTTAGTTTCTTTAACGGATGTATGGTTGGCAATAAAAATTGCTGCTCTAAGTTTGAGCATTTATTTGGTAGAAATAGTATAAATCGAACCAATTTAAAATACACTGGTCACAAACCTCAAAAATATTTTTACAGCAATAATGGATAATGAAACTGATTAATTGAACATTTCTGTATACCTGAACAATTTTACAGGGATTTACACTTTCATTATCAAATAACATCTTTTCAACCCTAAGTCGGCGTACTTGAAAACTGAGGTAATTTCGTTAACGAATGTATGATCGACTACAAAAATTGCTGTTCCAAGTTTGAGCATTTATTTTTTGACAGAAATATTGTGTACAAGAACATTTTTACAGAAATCACTTCCATCGTCAAATAGCAAGTTTTCAACCCTAAATCCGCGTGCTTGAAAGCTGAGGTAAATTCGTTAACGAATGCATGATTGACAAAAGATTGCTGCTCTAACTTTGAGCATTTATTTTTTGGTTGAAATATTATAAATCGAACCAATTTGAGATACACTTGTCACAAACCTCATTGAACGTTTCCGTATACTTGAACATTTTTTGGACATTTTTACAGAGATTTACACTTTCATTATCAAATAGCTACTTTTCAACCCTAAATCCGCAAACCTGAAATCTGAGGTAGTTTCGCTAACGGATGTATGTTCGACAAAAATATTGCTGCTCTAAGTTTGAGCATTTATTTTTTGGTAGAAATACTATAAATCGAATCAATTTTAGATACACTGCCACTGGTCACAAACTGCAAAATATTTTTACATCAATGAATGATGGAACTGATCATTGAACGTTTCCGCATACAGAAATACTTTTATAGAGATTTACACTTTTATTATCAAATACCGACTTTTCAACCCTAAATCCGCGTACTGAGCATTTACTTTTTGGTAGAAATATTATAAATCGAACCAACTTTAGATACACTAATCACAAACCTGCAAAGTATTTTTTCAGCACTAAATAATAAAACTGATCATTGAACGTTTCCATATACATGATCACTTTTACAGAGATTTGCACTTTCATTATCAAATAGCGACTTTTCAACCTCAAATCCGCGTACCTGAAAGCTGAAGTAGTTTCGTTAACGGATGTGTGATCGACAAAAAAATTGCTGGTCTAAGTTTGAGAATTTATTTTTTGGTAGAAATATTCTAAATTGATCCAATTTTAGATACATTGGTCACAAACCTGCAAAATATTATTTAGGCAATGAATAATGAAATTGATCATTGAACGTTTCCGTTTACATGAACACCTTTACAGAGATTTACACTTTCATTATCAAATAGCAACTCTTCAACCTTAAATCCGCGTACTTGAAAGCTTAAGGTTAACGAATTTATGATGGACAAAAAAATTGCAGCCCTAAGTTTGAGCATTTATTTTTTGGTAGAAATAATACAAATCGAACCAATTTTAGATACACTGGCCACAAAGTTGCAAAATAATTTTTCAGCAAACAACAACCTCATTTTTATTTTATTTCCAATATTGTTAGTAACAGAGATACAATTGCTCAAAGCTCATCTAATTTTTTTTATTGCTTTTTTCATAATTAAAATAATAATTGGTGAAAACCGTCAGCAGCACATCTAATTCCTACTGTGTGCTGAGTACCACGTGCGTGCTGCTGAAAGTTGTCACAAATAGCTTTCGATATTTTAAGTATCCTTGGGTAGTAACATTTTTATTAGTATTTCTAACAACTTATTATTGAAAATAAAATTATATTATTATGGTTTTTAATGATAAATATTTTTAAAAGCGGATTGTTCGATTCGTGATCAGCGCCCAAATTCTCGCAGTGTACCAAAAATCATTTAAAGCGGTGATGTTAAGGTTATTCTTGCCTCTTTTCTTCCTATCGATTTTTGGTTTATTTTTGATAAGGAGATCCGGCCTCTCCAGCAGGGCGAAATTTGCGGGGGCGTTATCGACGCCACTGGACATGACGTTAGCGAGAAAATATGTATTTAAAACTCGATATCCTTGAAATGAAATCTACCTTATGGATTGCAATAATTGTAAGCTGCATTCATTATTGGCATTTGATGCCAAGAGAGCCGTCAGCTTGCGATCATTTGGTAACCTTGGAACGCCTTCATTTCTATTTTAACGTCCCTTCCCTTACGTTATTTGCACACAGAAAAAATATATCCCTGAAAATATATAGAAAAAAATACTTACAAAATATCCTGTAGCATTTTTGATCGTAAAGGTTATAGATTACAATCACTATCCTCTTCGTCTTATTAAATTTTAAAATATGTTTCAGAAATTACTTCCAATGAGTAGGTATTATAACAGTTATCCTTTGCCATATAAAAATGTATTTACTTATCCATATTGCAATTTTTCAATTTCCTTAATAATTTTTTGCACTAAGAAATATTTATTTTCTTATACACTATACTAAGACCCGAGCTAAGACCCTAAGATAGACGTTTGACAATACCTAGATGACTTAATATCTGTTTCGGCTACAAGCCATGAAAAAACTGAATTTATAATTATTTTACTGGTACCTGAAAAAAACTACTTTCATAATGAAAAATCGCGCAAAAAAGTAATCTTTTCAGTCTGATCGTTGGAAAAATGAAATTTTCACATCAAAAAACCTGCTGCGCTCTTCTTGCAAAAATGTACGGACGTCACATAGATATTTTTGTGTAGGTAGTCTGAACTAAAATTTCGTCATTGAAAATACCAATCTAGACAAGTAATAAAGTCTAACGTATTTTAATTTAGAGATACTATCAAATGAGATAATTATTAAATTGCATGCTAGTATTCACGAATAATAGACGCATTATTCCAAAGTGTTAAAATACCGGAACAAGATTATTCCAATCAACTAGCTGAGCCGAGATTCCGCCCACTTTTTATTAGGAGAGTGTGTTCCAAGATTAAAAATTTTATTAAAACCCCAAAGCTAAATTACATAAGCTGTTCCCAAGAAGATGATAACCAGGAAATTTACATTTTAAGAATATCTAGGTTACTCCCTCCTATCAAGGTTATTCCTTCAAAGATTATCTTAAGGAATATAAGTATAAGAATAAGAAGTAATATAATTTCTGCAGAATGTGCAATTAGCCGGAACTGTGGTCTTTCAGATTAAGATAAAAGGAAAAATAAACATTTAAGGAAATGTAATCAGCGTCAAAACAAATTTCAGCAGGGGAGTGTTTGTTGAGAAGGGTGTTTAATTCGTTTGGATATTTAGTTGTTTTGAAATATTATTACAAACGGAATCCTCGTTTACAATATTAATATTCGAGACGTGAAAACAGCTTCCAACCATTCTAAATAACAAAAAAGTTAAAGTTAATAATTGATTGAAAGTTTTCGTAGCTGCTCTAACTACACGGATTGTGCTTGGAACATTTTATTAATTAATGAGCGAACAAAACATCTAACAAGGGATAAACCTGCTACTCTAGCTGCGAAATAACATTATAATCTCGTCGTCTTGTTTTGACCTGTCTCGCTTCGCCTCGTGTCGTCTCAGAGTCAACTTGTCTCTATTATCAATGCAAGCAAAGTTGGCAACATGAGGCGAAACAAGATATAAGATTAATCTCAATGAATTTTACTTGTAAATATCACTGACTGATACTGTCATGTACTGTTATTATTCTCTCCTATACTTTAAATAAAAACTCGGATGAACTTATGAATTAACTCAATAATAAATAGTGCCTATCTTTTGCAATACTTTGACTTCATATTACACTTCCTTCTGTTCAGGGTGGCCCATCGAAAAGTTTCCACTTTTCTGTATTATGATGCAGAAAACACAAGAACACTCGGAAGCGTCAACTTTAATTTCAAGGGAGTAATATTCTAATGGAATGAAGTATCATGTTATACTTTCTTTTAAAGGGCATTCTATTTTTCAATTACATCTTAGCAGTTCTCCAGAAATGAAGATTTATTAGTGATGTTATCGAATCCACTTAACAATTACTTCAATTTATTAGATGTCCTCCATACAGAGTAGAGACATCATTAAATTTCCTCTCTAACATATACGTTGCAACAAGTCTTCAAGTGATTCAATTTGAGGCGCAAAAAATTTAATCCCTAAATGACTCCATAAGAAAGTCCAGCGGAGACAAATCTGGGGAAAGTGCGGGCCATTCAATAGGTTTTCTCTTCCCAAGCTGTTGTATACGAAATATTTCATCTAAAAACTGTCTTACAGGTGCCGCGTAGTGTAGAGAAGCTCCATCTAGTTGAAAAATTATGTCTTCAGCAAAGTGGCGGTTACCTTGCTCACTTATTTATATTGAGGCTGTATCAATGGTATTTTCTGATAAATACAACTAGATTTCATCGTTTAGATTTCCAGGAAAAAGAGGGGATCAACGATATGGTCTCCAAAAATTCTTAACCAAACTATTTTTCTCGACGTTGCGCATGGACTTGTGTAGTCTTGGATTGTTTGGAGACCAATAACGGCAGTTATGGCGGTCGCCATCGCCATTTAGAAAGTAGGAACACTCGTCAGAAAAACAGATATTATAAAGATGTTCTTGATTGTTAACAATTCGTTCACTATATTGATCTCACAAAATTGTAAACGTCGATCCTTATCATCTTCGTTTACATGCTGGACTAACTGAATTTAATATTCTCTGGATAGTTGAATGTCGAATGCCTGAAACATCTGATAATCTTCTAATACTTACAGTAGGTTCCATCATGATGTACCTCAAAACAGCTATTTCAATGCTTTGGTTCTTATTTTGTTTTCCAAAGCTCCAGTTTCTGGAAATTTTGTAACTAGACTTGGCACGAAAGTATGGAACATTTATTTGTCACAATGCTTAACATTAAATATATTATTTGTAACACCTCTGGCATAATCATCGTATAGAAAGAAAAGCGATTGATTATTTTCAACTCTTTCTTGAATAGTGTAATCATTTTAAAACGAACCGATGTTTACAGAAGTAAATAAAGCATATTTCAAATTATTTATTAAAAAAAATCTTTGTCAGTTTTGTTAGATTCTCAAATTCTTGAGAAATTTAATGGTAAGTTCGCTGAAAATAAGGTATGACCTACATTTAGTGTAGCATTTAGGTAAATGCACGTAATACAAAAAGTAAATCAAATAATGACGGTGATATTGGCAAGACATTGGCTAATCAAGATAATCTCAGTGAAAAAAATCTGTATTAATTAATCAAATAACGATAAAAAAGAGGTAATAGAGACAATAAAAGATAGCAATCGATTAAAAGTCATGTAACGGTAAGTTCTATAAAATTAAGATAGGTTATTATCCTTTTCACCTGGTCATAGGGAATTGGAATTCCCAGCAGTGCTTGCGGCTATTTCCCAAACGGCTACGTGACTGGCCCAAATTAAGGCCTTTTACTGCTTCCTGTGAAGCTGCACGCCACACCATGCGGTCAGCATCTCTTCGACAAAAAGGTTTCAAATAAGCAGAAATGAACCTTCAAAAGCTCTAGGCCAGGGAAAGACCGGGCGGAGGATGGACCCTAGTTAAATTATAAATAATTTTAACTATCTTATATAGAAACACAAGAATGTAACATACCTTTGAAAAGAGTAGCATCACTGTACCATGCGTTCAATTTATCTTGATAACATTTTGATTCGTTGTAACTTTTTTGTTTTTAAAGATATCAAGGTAAACAAAATGTAGGGTTGGAGGCCAAGTTTTCTTCTAAGTTGCAGATAAAATAAAACGTTAGCAATTTTCTGAAATATAAGCCTACTTTATATTTTTTTGAATGGAAGACCCTGTATATTACTAAATTTTTGGAGTCTCTAGAAAAATCTAAACACATTTTGTGTAAAATATCCTATACCTATCTTTAGCTGTTTACCAAATATTGACATTTTGAAAGTCGGGTATCTTGACAATTTGACAGGCTCTAAAATCTAAACCGCAGAAGATCAAAGAGAACGGTTTGCACATTCCTATCTTAATAGGAACTTTTAAACCGCATGATTAAAAGTTCCGGTTAATTTTATCCGCGGGTTAAATTCGAAGATACTGTCATTCGATAGTTTATGAAAACTTAAGATAGGAATGTGCAAACTGTTTTCTTTGATCTTGTGCGGTTTAGATTTTAGAGCCTGTCAAAGTGTCAAAATGCCCTACTTTCAACTCTCAATATTTGGTTAACAGCTAAAGATAGGTATATTATATTATGCACAAAATGTGTTTAGATTTTTAGTGTTTTCCTTTCAGCGTGTAATATATAAAGTAGGCTTATATGTCAGAAAATTGCTAGTGTTTTGTTTTATCTGTAACTTAGAAAAAAATGGCCACCAACCCTACATTTTGTTTTTTACATACAAGCATATTTACGAGACCATATTACCGATAATACGAGAAAATATTAATTGTTGTGTGGCTTACAATGTATCTCTTGATAATTTGATACGAAAAATGAACCGCGATTTTAAAACTGGTCTTTTTCCCTTCTTACGCGTGCATCGCGCGACCCAGAAGACCACGTCAATTGCAAAAAAAATATCTTCGAAATCCGTCAAGCGAACCTTCGAAAATAGGTACGGCTAAGATTACTTCAAAATTTGTTTGTTTATACCCATTGGGGCGTTCCAATATTCCAAAGTATGAAATAGTTTTAAAGTTTAAGATATAAATTCTAAGTTCAGAATAGGTATGTAAGGTTCTAATGTAAGGTAAAGAGAATATCAAACACATAAAGCTACCAGTGAAAGGGAAAAACTGTATTTCTGGATTTGGTAGCGTTTACAATGCTACATACCATAGAGCAGATAATATACGTTTGAAAGAGGTTGCAGACACAGACAGATCCATTATGTCTCCAAATTAATTATAGTATATCTGCAAGCGGGATCTGGATGCGATGAAACGCACATCTAAACATTCCCGTTTTTAAGCTTGTACGAATTTGTAGGAACATTAAGATTTATCTGCCCAACAAATTGGGCGCATCCACCATGTTGTTTGCGATCATAAATAAGAACAAAAGGTTGGAACGTGCTCTCATAGAGTCGAAACCAAAGCATTCGCACTTGCCCAGATAGATGAGATGCATGAACGCCAATGCTGAACAAATCCTTATGCTTTCAAATTCAAAATATTCTCCTTGCACCCTCTCAACAACATCTATAAAGGCTAACTAATGAGATGACCAAACATTCCAAACAACTGATTCGTAGTGCAAGCACAAGTAAATTAATTGAAGAACAACAGCTTCAGTACTTTATGGAAAAGAAGGACAGAGCCAAGCTACCTAAAAGCCTGCCAAGAAATCTCAGGAAGTAGTCAAAAATTTACTCCATATCTTTAAACTAAGTTTAACACTGCAACGGTGCTTTGTTGATGACACTGAGACTTATCCTGGCTTCTCGAAAAGGCAGTAACCGAATATTTTGTTTAACTATTCAAATGAAGTCCATTATTATTTGACCGAACTACAAGATTATCCAAAGTTCGCTCTAGTGTCATTCCGATAAATTTTCAAATCAGCAAAAGTCAATGGCTAGACTGCCAAGAACCACTATCGACATTTCTAAAAAGTTGAAAGGAGATGGGACCACTATGTGACTCCATGCATAGAAATTTTATTATTTTAGCATTAGAAACATTCTTATGCAGACCCACTAAAAACTCTAACAACCTCGAAACCATGCCCCTGACATCCACGCACTCAAGTTGCACCAGCAACGAGGCAAGATTTACCCGGTCCAAGTCATTAGAGTATTCTGGATAAATACTAGCAAACCTGCGAACATTTCTCAAGATATTGGATTAGCTTTGGCTAAGATCCATCTTGGTCTTCCGCAGTTTTGTCACCAGTTAACGATGAGTTCTTTAAAAATTTTAGGAGCTATGGACTGCCGGCATATGTCCCTATAATTCTAAAAATCGCTTCTGATTTGTAAATCGAATAGATATAACTAGATTTCCAAAATTTGTAAAATAGTCATCCATTTAAATAATAGAGATGTTTCAATTAAAGGAGAGACACCATCTAGATTAAGTAATAATAAATGTTTTAATTTTGTCTTAAACCAAAGTAAACTGTAAGTAGAATTTTCTTTGTTTAAACTAATGATTTGTTTTCATGTCAATGTTAATAATAATATATAATTTTGTTTTATTGGCGCTCAGATTCACAGCAAATGTCACATGGTAACATATCTACAAATTTGTCTTAATATTGGTTAGTTTATCTTTTTGGATTTAAATGCAAGCACTAGAAGATTGGGTTATTTAAATCATTGCTTCGAGCATGTTTGGTACATACCGGCTGTACCTAATGATTCAAACTGAAATTTTGGTATGCTTTTAATAGACCACTAATCGTAGAAACGAAAAGCAGAATTTTTGAATATTTCAGATAAATTATGCACTTGCAGTATATAGGTTCATTCAATTTCGCTTTTTTTGGCTAAAATTTCAGTTATGCCGAATATCGAAACTACGGCTAAAATGCTCTTTACCCACAGCTTAATTTAAAACTAAACATTACATTTAAGCCAATGAATCGTGCGATAAAATGTAACATTTACTATTGTGAAATATTTGTCGGTAAAAATTGAAGTTGTAGCAAAACGAACCGATAGCCCTATGAAGAGAATACATATCTAATTTTACCTCAAGGTACGAAACTATCTTACCAGTCAGTCAATGCTAGAAAACACTTAAAATATTTCTTGAAGTACACCCTTTGAATTCATACTTTGCGTTCGTATCATAACTCTTTGAATTCATATCATAACAACACATCAGATGAAAACTATAATAACGTCGGACTCGTTCCTCGTTCGTAAAGTGGCACAATAAAACTAGTTTGGCCAATTCTATCCGCTGAAATCGTTGATGCTCTCGACACATTTCTAAGCCCATAAAAATTGAAAGCAAACCGGGATAGCTGTTTAATAACGCAGACAGATACTCATTAAAAACCGTTTTGCAAAATAGGGAAATAATGATTGAAAGGTAATGTATTTTTGAATGCGACAGATTTATCGGCAGATATATTTACTAAATAATTATGTTTGGTTAATTATACGTGCTATATCACCCTTGATTATTCTTAAGGTGATCAAAAACAACTAAATTAGGAAGTCATTTTCGTCTGAGATATCCTCGATTTTTCGCTATCTGAAGCTGCTGGATGAGGACGCGGTGAACGATCGTGCGAGTCAGTGTCTAAGGCTTGAACTTTAACGATCACTTCTTATATATGTAATATCATTGTTGAAACATGGGAGCTCGCAAATGCTGCATTGTTAGTTTTAAAAATACATAGAAAAAACAGCGTGAGTTTAAGATCGCACGACAGGAGTGGAAACTTCAACTTCACCAATGTGAGATTAATATTATAAAATTTAGATATATTTTTGTGTTCTATATTCTTCAAGCGCAGAGATAAACTTTAATCTTCTAAAATTACTGATGACCTAATCATGAATGGAGCGAAATTTACACCAGGATCAAGTAAATATTCTTCAACTCTCTCTACTACACAGTATGTTTTATGAATAAACATGGTTTATTTATAGATGGATTTGATCTTTTATTTTGGGTAACAGTACATAGCGGGGTATTCCATTTAAAAAGACATAATTTGTTTTTCCACTTTCCGATAAGCAGTTATTTTTCCGATGCCACTAAAAGATAGTACATGAAAAACCTTTCAACTTTGCATTAAGTTTTGCTTTAACTCCTAAGATCAAGCTTTTAAGTGGGCTGCAAAATACAGAAAAATACTCTAGATATTTCATAACATTTCGGCTTGCCTTGCTGATAATTTTTTTAAATTTTCGGTCCTCATATTTTGTTGCGGAATTTAGTGGATTAATTCTAATCCTTTTTCTGTGTTTATAAGCTTTTAATTTTTTTTGCAATTTTTGATAATAGTATCTATAGAAAAACTAAACATAATCACAAGCGAATTAAAAAATTTCGGTGCGTGCTTAAGACCACACGACAGAAGTGAAAGCTTCAACAAAGTCATATTAGAAACTAAATAAAACAATGAAAAAGATCTTCGCCCAGAATCGATCCCGCATGCCATGTGAGCGCTCTACCTTTGAGCTATGGTTCCATTGAAATACTTGTGTATTCAAAGTGAATATAAATATTCAGACCGTCATAGCTCTTCAAAAATCGCCAATTCCGCTTTTTCAATCCGATTAGTGTGATTTGTGGTATATTCAACTGGTAATAGATACCCTTCTTTAATGTACCAAAACTGAAATTCGTGAAGCATCAATATTTCAAAAGAGTCTTCTTTTATGCTTTTGTACATAGATTCTCATCAAATAATCGACTATTTCTGTAAAAAAGGTTAGTCAAAAAAACAATAAAAACAACTCAATTTTTCTCTTACAAATTGATGTTTTTACATTTTTCCTCAAAAGTACATTTTCCCGACATTTTGGGAACAGAGGAACATTTACAAAAACTTTGCTCTAAATTACCCATCGAAATGTCGTCTCAATTTTTTCGATCTTCGCTACTTTTTGACGGTAGAAGGACCTTTTTTCGAAAATATGCAGGCAAAAAATATTCTCGCCATTTTACGATTATCACCAATTTCAGTAGGGTTCAAAAGGAACATGCCCAGAAAATTTCATTCATATTAATTAATTTTTTCGACAGTTATCATATATCAAAGTAAAGTTTTGAAAAATCACAGATGTGACGTAATACCTAAAAACATGCCAAATCTCAAATTTCCACTAGCAGCAAATTAATGTAAACATAGCGGAGCGTGACGCATTACATGACGACTGAGTTTGATTTCCTACCCACGAAGAAGTGGGCTGATGGCGCAGAAGAAGTTTTCACTTTAAAAATATCGATGAATTACCGCAAAAATAACACGCAAAATATTTGCAAATCTGCTCAATTATTAATTAACATCATTAGCTTGAAATGATTTACTGTCGACTGTCCCCATCCCTATCAGAACTCTCATAAAATTTCCATTTTACGTTTAAATTGACTGATTTTTATTGTCACAAGATACATATAAGTTGACTCCTGGTTAGATATTATATATAATTATATATAATCTCTTTAGAAGACCCAAATGATCCAAATTACGTTCACATGCACCGAGGGGTAAACCGCATCTGAAAATTTGTACACCATATTTCCATTTTTCATAAAATTTCCACATGACATTTCCATACATTCACATTAATTCCACATGAATTCCACACATTTCCATATAATTTCCACATATTTCCACTTTATTTCCACTTTTTCATTATTTATATGATGATTTACATTAACAAATAATATCGGGTGAAAAGTAAATCCGAGGTTAAATAACAAACACATTTGCCAGGCAATATTTATTTATAAATAAAAATAGCATAGAACGCAACATGTATGTAGGTATAACTCATACCTATAAAATAACTATAAAATAATATAGCGGGTGTTGAAATAATGAATCAAACTTCTTTATTTTTCAATTTACCGTCCTTTTGAGTCAATCAAAAAGTTATCGAGTTTTTTCCAGTTGAGACGTTAAATTAGCTTAGTTAGATATTATTATTTATAGGGTAGATAAATAAATGTCAAAACGTAGCACAATTTAGAAAAAAGAGGTTTCATTCCTTTGTCATATACATACCGGGTGTCCCAGGACTGATTGTAAAAAATTAAATGGTGGGTTCTAGAGATAGAGATAAGATAATTTCTCCCTATAAACATATGTCCTAAATTACATACCTTCCTATCTACAGCCCTCAAAAATTATCAAAGGAACTCATATTATCTTGAATTCTCGTTAACACTAAGTGAAAATGAAACCAAAATGTTTGAGTTTAGGTTCGTGAATATGCTCTATTTAATTCTAATCCAAAAAAAAATCAAACATTTTGATTTAATTTTCACTTACTGTTAAAGAGAATTCAAGATAGTCCGAGTTCCTTTGATAATTTTAAAGGGGAAGTGATGTACTTTAGGACATAATAATATGTTTACAGGGAAAAATTATCTTATTTTTATCTTCAGAATCCACCATTTAATTTTTTACCATCAGTCCTATGACACCCGATATATAGTATGCTCCATTTGATTATTTGATATCTACAGTACTAATGTGGACGCTCATGTGGACGTTAACCATAAATTAACATAAAATAATAAAATTGTAAATGTAAAATCCAAACGCAAAGTACTTGTTGTGTTATTTTTATTTTAAGAAAACGTGCCGTCATACGGATGTTTTAAAATTTTCAACTAATTCCTATTTTTAAAATTAAATTTAGTTAGATGCCTTATTATCAATAAATAAAACATATTCTTTTCAACTGTTTATCTTTCTTCTCGATACCCATCCTATCTGCCCAAGATATCTGCAAAGGATTACACCCTATCATGTTTATAGGTCCATAAAAAATATGCTTTTTAAGAACTATGTCAATATCGCCTTTTTTGGGCCAATAAAAGTTTCCCAAATTGTCGTTCAAAACTTTTATACGGAAACTATTTTGACCCAGACTATTTATAATTCGTCCTATATACCATAATGATTCGTAATAGACAGCATAACGCATTTCGTCTATTATATTTGTATCGATATTGCTATCCATTTGTCGGCTTTCCAAACTATTGTCTTCATCGTCCGATAAATGGTGTTCGGTATCAGTAGAGTCTGCGTAAACGACTTTTTCTGATGAGTCACCAGAGCAGCTATCCATACAATTAGTTTGTTTAGTATTTTGTTTCGTATTCGGTAGGAAACTAAAACGTCTTAGTTGTTTTAGATAATTGTCATCACCAATAGCTACTTTAGAAGAATTCTCGTCAAAGTGAATTATTCCTGGGAAAATCGTTGCCGAATAACATGCAATATTATAAAACTGGTTTTTCTCAAGTTCAATACTATGGAAAACACCACCTTTGTCAACTCTGTACCAAATACATAGGCAATGAAGATCACGATTAGATCGTTTTAAATTCACTGTATTTGCAGCACCTGTCGAACGATGTCTAGCTAGACGCTGACGTTGATTATTGTATTGGTTTCGGTTTGATATCCAAATAATAAAATCCGCCCGACTACGTGTTCCCGGAAAATATGTTCATGTTTGTCAATTCCGAAATTTTCATTTCCCATTTCAAAAAGACACCAGACGCCTATTGAAATGTCGTCTTTTATTTCGATACACCTACTCCATTCACCTGGTTTATTGAAAATAGGATTACTGTTTACTGTTAGAAATAAACCTCTTAAGCTTATCTGTGCTTACTTTTTCCCTGGTTGATCAAATAACCAACATAATGATGACTTTTTTAAAATCATTATTTTATTTCCCACTTCCACTTCAACAAATAGGCTTGTTTTAGATATATCCTATTTTTATCTGAGAAATGCTTTAAATGTAAATCTTTTTTAATTTGAACTATTTTTAGACATTGTCATCAATGCCTCTACTATTCCATTTCTCATTTTTATCATCAGAGGTTTCTCTATCCAATACATTTTTTAACAGAGCTTTATCCGGGGTGCAAGCAGTATCAATTCTGTCATATTCGTCTTGATTAATGTCCTCCTGCCCTCCGTCCTCAGGTAATATTATTTTATTCCAAGAACCCTCTTCTACATCCATTCCACGTTTCTTCATTACGCCCAAAACATCTGTTAGTGCATTATGTACTGCGTTTGCAATATATGAATCTGTCAGTTCTTTGACACTTAATTAATCTGTTTCTATTTTTCTTTTTTTCTCATAACGCGGGAAAACAAATTCATGGCTTAATTCGTGGAGAACCGTATTAATCACAGATATTCTGCTTATCCTGTCCAGTATATCTTTTAAGCTAAAATTTACGATAGTTGAAAATGTTGATGACATTGATCGAGTTGCTCTAAATGTTTACACACATCTGACTACTGAAAAGCCATGGCAAGAACGTTGTGTGATTTAGATCAGAAAGAGTGCGGAATGTTCGAACTATTTTAGTAAGATTATGAGCATTAATTTCAATGCATATGTAAGAATTTGAAGAAATAAAATTATATTCCATGTGGTCAAGTATCCATTTCTTCTAAATACGCAAAAATAATACCGGGTACCATATTCGATAAATGCACGTGTGAATAGCCAAATCGTGGTCCAAATATGAGGTTACAGCATAGTTCATAACTGTTAAATAAGCTTGTGTTCAGTCGGAATATGGAACTAGTTTTAAAATTTCAATCACCTGCTGCGACGACATTCTTCCGCTGCCCGAAAATTCATCTTATCTTCAGCTTTCAAGTCTGATAATATTAAAAGATGTTTGTCCTTAGAATGTTCCTTAATAAGGATATGCAAATGAGCAAGTGATGCGAGATATTTTCCAATAGGGAAGCCTTGTTCTAAGTTTTGTGGCTATATGAACGGAATCTTGCACGCAGCAACTGCCATTATCACTGTTGCCCATCTTAAACCACTCCCAGTTAGTGTTGCCCGAGGTGCTGCTTTTATTTTCAGGTGGAGGTAAGATAGAATCAACTCGCATTGCATTCAAAAGGCGAGTGTCTCCATCTGCCGAAAATTCAAGAATATTTATCCCAAACTTCTGCTAAGACTCAAAGTCGTTGGTGTGCAACCTAGCATAGAATGTGGAGAGACTAGACGCCACCTGTGGGAAGGGGCAGTCGTAAGACTGCCACTACTGCAGGTAAGTGCAGGTAGCATACCCTCCTCTTCGACAAACTATATGATGTACAAATAAAACCATTTGAGCCTATAACCGAAGGTGCGGTTAACATTTTCGTGGATGGCTCAAAAACCAAGGAAGGAGCAGGCTGTGGAATTTACTCCCGAAGCTTGCGAACTGAACTTAAATGGCCTATGGAGGGACACGCAAGCATAGTTCAGTCTGAACTTGCTGCAATATCCATAGCCGCAAAAGAGATTGTTCGCAGGAATACTGAGAACAAGACTATTAAAATCTACACGGATATTAGCCAAGCACTACTGGCCTTGAAAAGTTGTAAACTTACAGCCAGGTCAGTACTAGAATGCCATAATTCACTGGAGGATGCTGCCCGCAAAAACAGAATTTCTGTGTGCTGGGTTAAAGGACATGCACAGTGCGAAGGTAACAAATCAGCGGACAAATTGGCTAGAAAGGCAGCCGGTTCAAACATTATCGGAGCCGGCCCTTCAAACCTACCTGTCGCGACGACGATACATATGATAAAAAAGATCACCCATGAAGACTTTAGGGCAAGATGGGACGAAACAACTAACTGTCGACTGGCCAGGGAGTTTTTAAGCTACCCTAATGAGTCTGCAGCAAAAGCATACCTGGATATGTCAAGGAAGACCCTACGACTCGTGGTGGGGATTCTGACTGGACACTGCCAGCTAAGGAAACATCTCCACACAATGAGATTATGCGAGACACCTATATGCAGAGGCTGTGAACAGGAGGACGAAACAGTAGAGCATCTGCTCTGCGATTGCGACGCTGTTTCGGAACTAAGGGAATCAATTTTGGGAGAACGATGGCCAACCATGGCTTTTCTTAGAACAGCCTCCTCGGGCAACATCGCCGCCTTTTTTACAACACTAGGCTGGACGATGGCCTAGATGGATTGGTTGACCTGGAGAGGACGCACAGGGGGTCCAATGGGGCCTAAGTGCCGCGGCCTTTCAAGGCCACCCTCTCACCACTTCCAGATTCCAGATCCCAAACTTCGGGGCTTGCTCTTCCATATATCTCCATCTAGAAATAACATCTTTGAAATTGAATATGTTATTTGTACCAAAAACACATAGGCAATGACACGGCGCTATAATTGACAATGGCTGGGCCATTATCACATAAGCATAATTAATGAAATATTGCCTTATATTTTCAGCAGAAGATGCCATGAACGTATTTGTTTGAGGTATGCCTTTTTCGTTCAAGGGTATAGTAAATCCCACCATATTTTTCGTTATAAGGTCATACTTTACTTTGGTTGTGATTCAAGTTCCGTCTTCCCCTATCCATATTACCTTAGGAAGTTTCTTTTCCTCTAGAAACTCGCTAAGACCTTTAAAATCAACACGGACAAGGAGGAGAAAGGCAGGAAGTTAATTCCACAACAGAACGGGTTGGACAAAATATTTTCTTATACTTATATATGTATGTATGTAGGTAGTCACAAATTTAAGAACTCTACTTTCGGAATGATTTATATGCTTCCAATAATTTCCACGTATTTCCACATAATGTCCATTAATTTCCACCTAAACTCCACATGAATTCCACTAATTTCCAATTAAATTCCACTAATTTCCACTTAAATTCCACACATTTCCACTTTAATTTCCACCAATTTCCACTTGTTTGTAAACTGCATTTCCACTGCGGTTTACCCCTCGGCATGCACCTAAATGTATAGACCGATATCCTTATTCTTCATGCAATGATAACTGTACCAAACACATATCTACCATGGTGTTATGGCTATAATATGACAGTCAGTGGCGGACTAGCCAAATCAGCGGATCGGCGCCGCGGTCACCGACCGAGCCCCAGCGCCTTAGGGCACCTGCTTAAAGGTGCGTAAAGACCTGACAAACCGCGCGCGCGTCACGCACGCGACGCGACGGCCGCGCGCCTGCAACGCGTACGCGACGAGCACGGTTTTCTCGCGCGCCTGCTGTGAGCCATGTGGAGAGACGCGCGCGCCACGTATTAGTTCTAATTGCACTTCTTCACTGATTTCTCGCGCGATTGCTACATGCCTACTAGTAACCGTGCACACTGCGCCTCGCTCTTTCTTTGATCTGGCGTCGAAAAACCGACAGCAGACGGGTGGTGACGCGCCTCGGACAGGCCGCGCTGGCGTCGCGCGAGCTGCCTGTCCACACCTAGGAATTTTGGACAGTCGCGTGCGTGTCGCGCGCGCGTCACGTCAGGTCTGTACGCACCTAATACTACACACTCCAGTCGGGGCAGATGCCTA
>MU181962.1:570458-602293 GCA_016904865.1 Pissodes strobi
ACAGAGCAACGGGTGGAGTGGTCAACTACCAGTAAAATGGGATTTTCTTATGATGTGTGAGTAAATTTGATGAAATTTCTAAGGCACCTCACAAAAAGTTCAGTGGTCATCCATCCGCTTGGCTGGACAGTCGCATTTTTCCGTCCCCACCTGCAACCTTTGAAACTCTTCTGCTTCCTGTTGGTGATCAAAGGCTTCTTATTCGGCACTGTGGAGAGGTCCAATTCATCGGCATTGTAGATTCGGTCCGGGCTAAATCCATATTTTAATTTAATGTCTCGTTTACCAGTAGATTGAAAGAACTACCAATTTCAGTGACGTAGATTCGGGTGTCCTTAGATTAATTTTACGCCGTTTCATAAATGAAATCAGTCAATCTTTACCAGGCCTTTTCGTAGTCTTGTTAAACGAGTTTAAAATATTATTTGTTTGAACCAATTCATAAGCCTCCTGTATTCTAGTGACGCGTCCAAAAACGCGGCTGTCAACTTTCTTGAGATAATTAGCAAACTCTTGTTCTTGGACATTGCTAAAAGTATGCCTAAATCTACCTCCACTATCCGGCAATCTGTCATTGTTCCTACTGTTTTTAACGTATCTATCTACGAAGGGTAGGTTCTGATATTTCATCATTATTATAGAATGTAAAAAAATTATAATTTAATTCAGCCATTAAATCTGCAAGGTACTCTGATATTCGTTGTTATCGGACTTGAATTTCTAGCGCAGCTGTTCAACAATTGACTTACTGCAAGACAAACACACAGTCATTATTCATTTAAACATATTTGGTGTGCGATTTGTTTAAAAACTAGTTGTTGACTTGAATGACTTGACTTCTAATTTTGATAAAATGGCCAATACGCTGTGAAAATTTTTCGCATGAGATGCATTTCAACCTCGAATTGGTATCGTCGATCTAGTCCTAGCCAAAAATACCAAAGGGACTAATATATAATATAATTACTGTCACGTTTTTGTCCCAATTACAGAAGGAAATCAGTCACACGAAATGAATCATCTCTTTTTACACTGCACTGGTTATGGTTTTCCAGTGTGCAATCATTGTTGCGAGTTTCAAAGCATAAAACGAACCAAGGAAATATCACGTATACGGGCAAAGCCATTACTTTTGAAACTAATAAAATTTTAAAACATTGTAATGCCACAAAATGCACGCCTAACTGCTCGATCTCGCATAAGTAAATAAGGAAAATAAAAATTGAGTTTTGTATTACGACTTGTCCCTACATTCGGATTTTTGGAAATTGGGTTTTAATGTCTGCGCAAACACTTTTTGCGGTCAACAAAATGTTTGCACGGCAGTGGCTCGACATAGAAATTAATTGTTTGATTTGATTTGCGCATTGCCTTATTTTTTATTTAGAATTTTAACTTTTATGTATTCTGTTCCGAATGGTTCATACTTTATGTAAGCCACTAAAAAAGCTGAAAATGTCATATTTACTTACGAACACAAGAAATGCATTGATACAGCAAATTTGATTTCGAATTGTATGTGTATTGTTTCAAAAAATAAATAATGTAGTGTTATGTTCTGACGTACGCCGGAATGTAAATTTAGTACCATTTTTCATTCAATATTTCAAAATTTCCCAGAAAGCCAACGAAAAACCTACCACCATTTCATTGTCTGGCACATGTCTTTCGTTTTTTTTGTCATTTATCGTCCTTGTTGTCTTTCGTCGATAACGGTGCAATTTTAAGCTCTTACTACGTCTTAATATAACGTAATGACGACAACGTAATATCACAGCTCATCGACGTCACCATACACGATATTCTACGACAGGATCATCATTAACATCAGACACGAAAATATAACTAAAGTACTTTATGTCATTCCACTTTATTCTATATGCTTAACATTGCATGTCGCGGACTCCAATGACCGCTGCTGCTCGTTCCCAACGCGAGCGAGAAAATCGGACTTCTGCCATCAATGAGGATATGAACGGCATCGTTGAATGGGGCGAGGAAAACAATGTCCAGCTTAACGCAGAAAAGACTCACGCAGCTGTCTTCTTAAAAAAAGCAAATATCGCAGGACCTAACTTATCAATGACAGGACAAGCACTGACTCTAGCCTCATCCGTCAGCTTGCTGAGCATCAACGTAGAAGACAACATGTCTTGGCGTAATCACGTCACCAAAATTGCCAAAGCAGCAGCACAAAAGCTAGGAGCACTCTATAGAGCAAAAAGGTTGTATACATCTCAGCTCTTACTGTAAGACCCATATAAGCCCATCTCTGGAATACTGTTTCCATGTGTGGAGCTCGGCACTCAAACACTTGCTTAAGATATTGGACTCCATACAGTGTACGTCTTGTGGATGACCCTGAGTTAACTAAAGACCTTGATAGCCTTGAACATCGAAGAAAAGTGATGGGTCTATCTCTTTACTATCGAGACTTCCGTAGTAGGGAAGGTGTTCGAATGAAATGGCACTTATGATTCCGCCCAGAGTTGTGCTAAACAGAAACACCGGTCTGGCACAAGTTGTTTATCGACATACGGTTCAGTTGCGAACCCTTGGACGTCGCGTCGCTGTTACGGGACTCCTTCATCTGGAAGACTGCCTGGCTGTGGAATGGACTTCCGAGTAACGTTTTTTCCGAAAACTACAACCTGCAGTACTTCAAATCCAACGTCCACCATCTTTCCGCACACGCACACCTCGTTGAGTGAAATAAGATTTTCTCTTTGTATATGTGCCGAACATTTAAATAAAGTGCATTTTATACAGGAATTATAAATACAATTTACCGTTTTTGTAGAAGAAATATGTCTAATTAAACAAAAAATGACAAAAAATAGCAACATTTAGTAAAATCAAATTGGTGCCAATGTATCAAAAGCAAAAGAAAATATGGGTTATTTTGTAAAAATACAAATCTGGATGACAAAGTTTCTGACATAGACCACTCAACAATAATTAAAAACTAAAAACAAAAACTATTAGGTAGAAAAAATGAGGAGTACTCATCTACAGAATGAAAAACCGTAATCAAAAGAAAATTCTTAACTTGTTTTTTTAATAATTTTACCTTCCTTAATCAAACTCACACTAAGTGGTAGTTCATTATTTACCGGTATATGTGTAAGTGAAAATGTATGAATTGGTAGATCAATGGTATGTGAACTTCTAGTATTCACTAAAGAGGGATCATGAATATTAGAGGAGTATATCTTCTGCATTAGGCGCACAGATTCTACAAAGATTCGTTTGCACGGGTTTCGCAGACTAAGACCAAATACTGAGCTTCTAGCACACTTCTGGATAACAAGGATAATGTTAAGCAATGTTAATAAGCAATGGCGCCGGAAGCAAATACTAAACTTAAGATGAACAAAAGTAGACCTCTCTAAGAACCGATTCACCCAGCTCTAAGCAAAGCATGGTGAACATAGAAATTCAGTCTATTTACTAAACCTTAGCTGATCATCAACATATGGGTGAAGATACTTGTTTTCTATGCTTGTCTCCATAACAATGTTATTCAGATAAATGTTACACCTAAAATTCATAATGAGTGTCTTTCAGATATTAAATTACAGCTGGTTGAAGTCACACCACATCTTAATTATCGCTAAGTTGTCATTAACTTATAATGCCAAATTATTGTACTATCATCGGCAAATGAAGTGAATATACTATTATTCATTGCCGCATCCTTCTCACCACTATTTAGTCTAGAATACCTGTTTCAAGACTTTAAAAATTACATCGTTCTTATTTTTAAGGATTGGAATGCAAACTGATGCCAATACAACCGCTTATTCTAGAAAATCCAGCATTTGCTCCTTATGAGTTCCTCAACGATCTTACAAGGTGTAGGTAGCAGTGATATAGGTTGGTAGTTTAAAGGTAACTCATTCTCTTCTCTCTTAAAAATTCTAGTCACATTGGTTTCTTTGAAAGGTGGGAAATTACCTATTTTCACTAAAAGATTTATGCTATTTGGTAAAACATCAAGGGCAGGCTTTGGAAGAAGGAGAAAGATCTTGACAGACATATCATCATAATCTGGTGATGTTTTATTTTTAATACCCAAACAAATTGTAACTAATTATTCCGCTGTAACTGAATTGAAAAAGGAAAAGTTAGATACCAAGAAAATGTTGAAAGGGGACAAAGATAGCAGATCAGAGATTGCTGCTTTAGAGATGTTGCTATCCAGGTGTCTTGCAATATTACAGCAATATGAGATTAATATCTATTCCAGCGGAGTTTATTTGTTTAGATTTTCCTCCCTCAGGCCCCCCGTTAGTTCCCGGATTTATTTCTGAAAATTACTTACAGATACTATTCTGCTCTGACCGCCTTAATCAGATTTCAGCAACTGGCACTAACATCTTTCGTCAAGGAAGTGAGCAATTTTATGCCATCAAATCCAATGGCTATAGGTTTTGATAAGTAAATCCATAAATCAACTGCTCCGGTTCCTAATATTTTTAGCATGAAACCTTAATAAATTTATAATTAAATAAGTTTACCTAAGATTGGCGATCTTCTATTTCATAAGCCAAGTTTTATTATGAAATATGATATAATTATAGTAAGGATTTTGTGTCAGCGCTACCTTCTTTCCTTCTTATCTTGATGACACTTTGATATTTCAATATGACAAGACATTTTATTACCCAAGCACTCCGTAAAAATGCCATACACAGGAGCCGAAATATTATTACTTTATGAGTAGATAAACCTGACGATACCATTGAACGTATGAATAAATCATACGAAAGGGCACCATCAAAAAGCGGCATGAGAAAAAAGCTAATGCATTATTAAAATTTAATTAATTAAAAGATGGCTATTAATCTTTTGACGCTACATTGGCTTATTAATATTAAAGAGGAAGAAACGTCAAATTTGAAATATTGATATCAAACCTTTGAATTAATTATTAGACATCACGATGCGCTCGAAATGAAGCTTTTAATTTTGACAGAGCTCTATCTGAAGAGTCAAAATAATTGTCGTGATTATTTCACGGAGAGATGGGTATTGGAACGTGATAGAAAACGTCAATCATATTGATAGGTATGTTGGTCGCTTCTTAATATACTAAGTAAAATTTATATTTTTTTACTCTTCGTATTCAAACCTGAAGGCACACTCTA
The DNA here is from genome assembly GCA_016904865.1 of Pissodes strobi. NCBI lineage: Eukaryota > Metazoa > Arthropoda > Insecta > Coleoptera > Curculionidae > Pissodes > Pissodes strobi. The sequence continues at coordinate 575,609 of MU181962.1, forward strand.
TATACTCATTTATTTAAAATAGTAAGCATAAATGAATATTAGTGCAAAAATTGCGTTTGTTTTACGCATTACTTTTACTCACGAAAATATTGATCTTCTCCGAAATTATTTTGCGCTGCCAATGCTCTGAGGGCATTAGCCGACAAAATGAGAACACTATTTAAATTCACAGTTTACCAAATATACCGTGTACTTAACGGCCCTATAAAGCTACAGGACTACTATGATCAGACAGTACGAAGACGTTTTAAACGTTTTTCTACCCACCGTTCATGAACTAACCAATAATTACACATCGACATACGGGACCTCCAAGTAGTGTAATCATATTCTATGTACCAGTGATACAGATTATGTTGGATATTTGATAAACGTGGCAGATAAATTTGGAGAAGAGCACGAGGTTATGAGCGTCCTTGACCCAACGTTACTTATGTTCAACCGGAATGTGATTATATTATGTTCCTGAGCGTTTTTGTTTTCCATCTGGCAGCACTCTGTTGTTAATGAAGATGCGAAGTATCAAAGTGATATCCTAAAACCTATTCTCTATTATAAGAGATTATATCTGACGTTAGATAGTTATAAGCTTCTTCAGTACAAGTTTGCTTTTGCTCAACAGGAATTTGCTTCAATTTTGTTGTGGGAAGGAAATATATATTGCCTACAAAATATCTGGATATCATCCTGATACCTATTTCCTGAAACAAGATTCGACGACCCTTCATTTTCATTATAGACGAAGTTACAGAGTGGCAATTACTATCAGCGCCTTCAACACAGCGTAACTCATATTCCTCAAGGGTGTGGTTTGATGATTTTTATGGAGAGTAATCATATTTTACCATCTAATGTCCCTCTTCCAGATATGTAAGAAATGTTAAATGGTCTAAAATATATTTTGGATAACATGTTAATTTATCTCTGCTGAAACGAGATTCTGTCATTTACAAAGTGGAAGGTGATCATTAGCATCTTCAACATAACATTACTTATCTTCAACAGGCATGTGATTTCATTTATGTTCTGTAAAAGAGTTATACATTACCATTTAGTGTCACTATGCCAATGCCCACCTGGTATTAATCCATCAAAATACCTTTAATAATCTTCGTATATCAGACCAAAGAATGACAGGTGGTTGCGATAATCATGCAAATTCTATTTGTTTGTTCGGCAGAAGAATCATACATTGCCATCTGTTCATTCTTATCCAGATATTATTAAAGTTACGTTAAATTAATAACTATTTCGATTAATCGAGATTATGTCTAGCCTTTGATATTCTTCATAGATTGCAAAGAGTTACGAGCGTTAATCTGATTCAACAGGTACATATGTGGCTCTATTATATTCTGGAGGAAAGCCATACGTTATCATCTCATGATGCGCTTTCCTTGATTTAATATATGCTAATGGTATAAAATATCCGGACGACATCTTATTACATATTGTTAATGCAGCTAGATTAGGTCTCGCTTGTGATAATCTTCGTGGGCTCGTCTAAGGCAGCTGGCAATGAACGGCTTCAATACAACAATATCCACGGTCAAAGGAGACGTATTTTGATTATTTTCTGGCGAAAATTATACTTTGCCTATTCGATATTACTGCACGCAGTTCCAGTTACTGACGATTTGTTAAATATTGCAAAGCATCAGGATATAACATCTTAATATATACACATCTAGAGTAGAGTAGGTATTTTTGTTCCATACTGAACACAAGAGAAATGGAACAAATAGAGTGGCGTGTTGTGACAAACCATTTTGCTAGATATGCAAGGTTCTTTGGAAATATATAATTGGACGGTGGAATCTGAAGCCAAAAATATCAAAAAAGGTGTATATAAGCATACTTCTGCAATCCCTGCTGGGTTAAAGGACATGCACAGTGCTAAGGTAACAAATTATCGGATAGATTGGCTAGAAAGGTAGCCGGTTCAAACCTACCTATCGCGATGTTGATACATATGATAAAAAAATATCACCCATGAAGACGTTAGGGCAAAATGGGATGAAACAAGTAACTGTCGACTGGTCAGGGAGCTACTAGGCTACGCCAATGAGTCTGCAGCAAAGGCATACCTGAGTATGTCAAGGAAGAACCTACGACTCATGGCGAGGATTCTGACTGGATACTGCCAGTTAAGAAAACATCTCTACACAATGAGATTATGTGAGACAGTTCTATGCAGGGGCTGTGAACAGGAGAACATTTGCTCTGCGATTGCAACGCTGTTTCGAAATGTCCATTTCCATTGCACAGGGGGTCCAATTGGGCCCAAATGCCGTGGTCTTCAAGGCCACCCTCTCACCATTTTCAGATTCCAAATTCCAGATCGCTTCCTTTTCGAGATAGTGAGTTTCAAAATTGTTGTCAAATCGTATTTTTTTAAATATCTTTAAAACGATTTGAGATATTGCATCGAAATGCGTTATATGCGTAAAGGTAATTTTATATTTACCAATATAGATGATACACTGCTGCTTTTTTTTAAATTGATACTTATTCTCTGGAAGCCGCGTCAATTTTTGAGTAATGCACTACTTTTCAGTTAAAAATTAATTTACCAATTCCTACCTAATGCAACTGCAAAAACCTGGCGAAAATTAATACTTTTTTGGTCAACTTCTTAAATATTTTTTAATTTAACCTGAAACGTTGATAAAGAGTAAACAATATTGTTCAAAATGCATTTAGAGATTCAAAGTAGGTATTTATAAAACAGATTTAGAAATATTTTTTTACCTTAACGAAATGTTTGCAGACATACTTTTTCATATTTTTGATTAGATATTTTACTTTAGTATGTATCATCTTTGTGAAACACCCTTTATATTTAATTAGGCTTTGACTGGACGAACAAAAAGGGTTGTGCGAAGTGAATGAACCAGCCAAAAACCAAAATGAACGTCGAGCAACTGCAATTGAAGAATGTCACACAACAGGGTTCACAAAGTGGTGTTAAACTGTTAATCATTTTAAAACGGAAGGTTTGCGCTTTTTCGTTGCATTCTTATGTATGTACTATAAAAGTAAATAAATCTAAAATAAAAAAATAAATTCAAGGATATTTTAGTTCATATCGTGGATTTTTATTAAACATATTGATTACTTTTTAAATAATTTTCTATTTTATTACGATGGTTGCAACTAATTACGTCGAAAGCATATAATCGACTGTACACTGGTTTTATTTTATATTTTCCAACTGGTAAATGGTGGAAAGAGTATTATTTTCTGAAATAGAGATATTTTTAAGCCGTTGACTGAATCAGTTTTTCTATGAAAATATATATGCGATATGTTTTTAATAGTTTTGCTGAAATTAATATAGATTGAAATTTTAATATCCACAATAGGCCTGCCGGATACCATTTCTGCATCAAGGTCCATATTACTATATTATATAAATTTATATTAATTTGAGCTAAACTACTAAATGAAGCAAATATGTAGCATATTGAAAGAGAAGAATTTAATTTTTGAACCATTAATAACTTACAGATCGTCCTATTTACAAAATACAAACTGTTTCAGTGAACGTCATAAAACTGTACAATAAAAAGCCTAAAAATACATATATCCATTTTATTGCCATTTAAAAATGGGACAATAGAAATGGGAACACTGAACATAAACTGTAGTGGTGCCAAACTTGTTTATGCGTGTATGATTGGATACTTATTTTATTCACGCTTTTTTAATATCGCGTCCCTAGGAAATATTTCAGATGTGATGTACAGAAATCTCAAATATGTGATTTTATTACAAAATGTAATAAGCAACGTAAATCAAATCAATTATCAATTATCACTTGAATCAGCTGTCTAAGGTTCGCCATCGGTGTATTTCCGTGATATTTTCCATAGTATTGATATAGCTAAAACATCGTATTTTTTGTAAGTCCTTGCTCATGTTTCATATTTCTTGGCACGTCTCCAGCGAGTGAGAGATATTACACTGTCTAGAGAAGGAGCTTTTTGCGGACATCTTCAGACTTCTAGGGCTAGTCTGTCTCGGATATCTGGGCTGGGCGTACATCAGATCGTTCATAATATAACCCCGAATAAATCCACTTAATCTTTTTTGTCCCTTTTTGTATTTCACGAAACTTCACGGGAAAGACAACGACAACTCGAATTTATTTTCCGCAGTTGTGTTTCCGTCGCATTTATTTATTTTTACTCTCGGGGGGTCTCTTACTTCTTTTCAAAACCCAGCTCGCTTACAGAATACGTTGCGGTGTCAAACTCCGGTAAATTGTGTGTTACAAATAATGATTAGGTCTTTTGTCTCACGAAAAAAAACCTTTTTCGTGGATTTTCGGACGAGTTACGGGACCTCAGGGTGTTTATCAGTCTCTTGCCGAATGAAAATTGTCAACTTTTTCGTTATGATATCAGTCACAAAATTTAATTTGTAACATATTGTCTACAATAACAATGTACACACTTTATTTGAAATAAGAATGAAATGAACTCAAATCGTTTAGGAACTACATAGAACATAGATACAAATTTAAAGTTGATTTAATGGGGGGGGGGGGGGCTTAAATAGCCTGAAACTTAACTATAATCACTCTTGACATTGAGGATGCCTAAGTTATTTTATTATTGAACATAATTAATTTAACGCAGTCTTCACCAAATCAATTACAATACAATACAAGCCATTAAAGGTGTTATCGTCAGTTTAGATTTTCGGTTAATATATAAAGATCTCATGTATTTCTAGAGGTATTTTTTAAGTATATATGCATATCTATTTGTTATTAGTTGGGGAGTTTATACTCAAATATCATCGCATAAATGCACTACATAGATAGATAAGAAAAACTCAAAATGCTTTGAAATATATAATTTCATATATTTAAATGCAGAATGTTTGTAAAAATATTTATTTATTAGATGTTGGAAGTTGATTGTGTGACCGCATCTATGTCATGTTTCTTATTGACATTATTTCTATGGCTTCTTTTGTTGTTGATGTCCTGGTTTTTCTAGTTACCCTGAGCAAAGATACATATGTATCTTTGTGTATCTTGAGAAAATCACACCTATTTCGTCTTTATATTAAAAATTAATTTCCTTCATTCGTGGTTTGAGCATAAACGGCAAGTTGAGGTAGTGGCCGTGTCTCGCTGCTTGAAGCCAACGCCGTCTTCACGATTCCCGAGGCCCACACGGCCACGCCACCGAGCCACTTCTCTGAGAAACGGATAGGTACACCGAAATGGACTTTTTTTATTATTTTTTTAAGGTTATGCTTGTAAAAAGATTTTTCTGCATTTTGGGCATGCCTTGAGTTAGCTTTGGCTAGTTTTTATTGGCGGCGTGAAGTGTAATAATAGAAATCATATGATAAACATGCATCGAAATCCATTTCGATGCACCTAGACTCTTGTCTTCACTGTACCAAAATTGAAAATAATAATCAGTTGGGTTTTAGTTGCAAATAGGACAGTACAGTCAAACATGGCCATAAATAATTTTGATGTATATTTATTTATTACCGAAATTGAAAATCGTCCTACTAATTGGGACATGCCGTCAGATTTTTATTCTGACCGAGATTAGAAACGCATGGCTTGGGAGGAGACGGGAGGAAATATGCCTAAAGCTTATCGGACTCATTCTGAAATATTTGAAAAACTTGTCCTCGTAGAACCATTAAAAAGCGAGAAAAAATTACCGCCGCGGCCGCCTCGCCTGCGTCTTCTGTTTATCACCAAATATGCAATCAATCCTTCAATGTTTGATGCTCATTTATGCCTGATTAAAAAAAAGAGTGGTTAAATTTAAGCCACCGTAGTGGCCAGTGTCAACTTCTTGTCACGACCACAAATCGTCGAGTACAGCCACAGAGTGGATGCCACTGGTGACTGTATGTGCGACCGGCCTTAGTGTTTAACGTTGTATATATGCACGTAGTTCCATATGAAGTGGTGTACTTAGTTCTGGCGGCAACTTGAAGCTTTGTCATTTTTGAACGAATAAATCGATTTAGGTACGAATTTTTCTTTTAGATTGTAGTTTTTATTTTTAATTTTGAACTTCCCCTGTGTAAAGTGGGATGTCTTACAAAAGTCATTCGCATTCCTTTTAACAGAGAGGTTTCTTACAAACATGTTGATTTTTTGTTTATTCTTTTATCTATACAACTTTATGGGATATCATATTTTTACTAAAACTTTGCTTTTTTATGACACACTACTTATAGCCTATGGATTAGATGTTAAAAAGTCACATTAACTTTATATTAATATTTGAAAATGAAGCTGTAAATATGTTTATCTACTTTCATTTAGTAATATGAATTTTACAGTTCTATAAATCGTTTGGGAGGGCACCTATTACAGAACTACTGCTGTAATAGATGCCTTTACAGCACTAGTGCTGTAATGAAAAAATAAAACCGGTTTCATTTACATTTTGCTGTTAAGTAAAACCACACTTTTTAGAAGAATTACTTATTTAATATTAACAATTATGAAATTAATTATCAATTATTAATTAAAATTAATTATTATTAAATTATAACACTTAAGGTTTATTATAAACATTAATAATTCACTTTTTACAGTTAGAAGTTTGTATACCAGAAGTGGATGTGATGGAGCCCTTTACGTTCGAATTTCCAATCATTAAATCCGTGTCTGACCCCATGATCTTCTTTGCTATTTGTTTCTTATTTTCGAAAGAATTCTCAAAGTAGCCTTCTGCCGTAGAAGAGGATTTCCAGCCCCCATGACGCTTTAACATCTGCATATCTAGAATGGTGACTGAGGACCTCCTAAAACAATGTCCAGTGTATCCTTCGGGATTCTTCATTCCAAGTTTTGTTGCAATCTTTTTTGGTATACTTCCAAAACTATTAATTCCGACAGGCTGGGAGGTACATTTTCCTTTTCCGTAGAATACAAAAAACCGCCTGTGAGTTGCATTAAGAGGACGAAGTTTAGCATATTTTCGAAAAATACTTAAACAGTTGACACCTGTCACATTTCCTTCTGTTATAACAAATTCTCGGATAATTTTCGTTTTCGAGCATGGAATCACAATTTTAATATCAAAGTCAGGTTCTGGTGTCATATAAGCACCGTCGATTTTGAAGCTTTTTTTGGGTTCTATGGAAAGATTACATCAAATGGGACACATTAACGCAAAAAAATTTGCGGATGAAGCACATTTTTGCAAAATAAATTGAAAATAAAAATTAAAATTTAACATACATTTTTTCCTAATAAACACAATTCCAGTACACTTTGTCCTGAAGTATGGTCGCAGAAGGTTAATAATAACATAATATAAAGCTTATTTTCTTAAAAATTGCAAGTAAAACTGTTTTTTGCACTTTAAAACGATAATATAATATTTATGAGATAAACGTCAACATGACCATTTCTTAATCATGACTGTTGGCTTAGCCAAGGCCCCCTATTGTAGTATAGGTGGCCTTGGCCTAGCACGGCTCAGCTGGCTGTTGTACGGGTAGATGTTGCCAAGTGTAATTTCTATTTGGTTCTAAAATATAAGAGCCTCGTGTTGAATATGCTTCAAAAGTACTGTGGGACGAAAACTTCTTATAAATAATGATTCTTAATGGCTTTGTTTAATAAAATAACAATATATGATTTACTAGAATTAGATGTTACGCTAGAAGTGGGTCCCTTTTAGTAATCAATCATATAAACTAATTTATTTAGTTTATTGATATAGATACAAATTTAAAAGGTCATTTGGATTAGTTTAAGAGAGTATCACGCGTAGTGCGTTTGTTTTGTTACTTTGGGTTAATTTTGATTTTGTGATGGGCGGGGTTGGTCAGGAGCGTAGCGCGCTCGTCTCAATGCGCTTGTTTGGCTAATTAAAGTTAGTTTCGATTATTTTTGATTCATCTGGAATACGGAAGACAAGCGCACTGGTTAGTTTAGGTTAGTTTTGGTTAGTCTGGGCTGGTGTTGCTTAGTTTGAGATAGCGAAGAGAAAAGCGCGCGTAGCGCGCTTTTCATTTTACTTTGGTTAATTAGGGTTAGTCTGGGTTAGTTTTGGTTAGTATGGGTTAGTTTCGGTTAGTATGGGTTAATTTTTGATTAGTCTGGGTTGATTTTGCTTAGTTTGGAATAGCGAAGAGACAAGCGCGCGTAGCGCGTTCGTCTCTTTACTTTGGTTAATTAGGGTTAGTTTGGGTTAGTTTTGGTTAGTTTGGGTTAGCTTTGGATAGTATGGGTTGGTTCTGGTCAGTCTGGGTTGGATTTGCTTAGTTTGGGATAGCGAATATAAAAGCGCGCATAGCGCGCTTATCTTTTTACTTTAGTTAGTTAGGGTTAGTCTGGGTTAATTTTGGTTAGTATGAGTTAGTCTGGGTTAGCTTGGATTAGTTTTGGTTAGTTTGGGTTAGTTTTGATTAGGCTCGTTTGGTTTAGCTTAGTTTGGAATTACCTTGGTTAATTAGGGTTAATTAGGTTAGTCTGGGTTCGTTTTGGTTAGTTTGGATTAGTGTGGGTTGGTTTTGGTTAGTGTTGGTTATTTTGGGTTAGCTGTGGTTGATTTACTAACGTGCGTAGCGCGCTTGTCTTTTTAAATTATTTCATTTTATGACAAATGTACTTGGTCTAGGACACTTAGTGGGAAATGGACAAATTGAGTCAACTGTGAACTTTTATTACTTATATGTATGTATATGCATATATGGCTAAACAACCAGGGTTAGTTTTGCTTAGTATGGGTTACTTTTGGTCAATCTGGGTTAGTTTACGTTAGTCTCGACTAGTTTTGGTTAGTTTGCATTAGTCTGAATTAGTTTTGGTTAGTTTGGGTTAGCTAAGAGACAAATGGGAGCTTATTTGTTGGTTAGTCTACTTTATGAAACATGCTCCTGGACTTGGCAATTTGCTTACTTGAAAATCAAAAAGGATATCCAAGTCTGACAACATCGCAAGTAAATTGTCATCATTAACGTCATATTGGGAGAGTTTTCGCATTTAAATGTCACTCATTTATAAAATTTCTTTTTCAATTTTTGGCGTCAAAAGTGCTTCATCCGCAATTTTTTTTGCATTAATGTGTTCCATTTGATGTAATCTTTCCATTGAACCCAAAAAAATATTTAAAATCGACAGTGCTTATACGACACCAGACCCTCAAAGTCATTGTATTCAATATGATCCAACATTAACTTAGTTAGTTCTTCACGCCGAGAAGCCCCAAAAATGCCGATTATCATAACAACCTTCATAAGTAAATATGTTTCATCATCTGCAGTACTAAGAAAGTTACATACGTCTTCCTTTGCAAAAACTATGGACTTTTTGGCTTTGTAACCCTCTGAACTTCTTTTCAAAATTGCGATTAGTTGAGAAAATCTGCTTATATCTTGATTTTTCTTGACTGAAATCATAGTTCTGAACGTTGAGTAGTGAGTCCATAGTGTAGATGGTTTCTGAAAGCGTTGCTTTCCAGAAAAATAACCCAAAAGGATTTTCTCAGACACCTCCTTTATTTCGTTAGCTTTGCACCAATCTTCAAACTTCTGGTACTCCAACTCATACCGCGCCTTGGATTTTGTCGGAACTAAACTTGAGATCGCTTCGTTTGCCGCTGCTTATCAGAGGGTAAACTTCCATCAGAATCGCTCATTTTGAAAAGCGCTTTTTATATTTTTGGATTTGTTTGACAAAGTTTCGACAGTAACCATGCGAAAGGTAACATAAAAAAACATTAGTAAACTTAATAGCAGGTGCATTTTTACAGGGCATTTTTATTTTTAAAAATGCCTTTTGCCAAATATTTTTATTCATAGATAAAAGTAGATAAAATTTTGTACAATATTCTTGTTGTAAATTCATATTACTACACTCGATGTTTTAGCAAACTCGGATGACGCCTCGTTTGATAACTTTAACATCTCGTGTTGTAATATGAATCTTTTACAACACTAATATTGTAAATAACTACGACAACTACGACCACTTATGAAAGTAAGATGGAAAGTACATTTAACGTGGCTATAAAGTGCCTTATATCACAAGCGTGTTCAAAAATTTTTCAACACACGCTTTGAAAAGTATTTTCGTTACTAAAGTCGTATTTGAATAGATAGCAGATGCTATCAATTTGACGTCATACTTAATTTTATCTCGTTGTTTGAAAACTGGTACTTTCAACACTTGTTTTAAAACGCTAGACAACCCGAATAAACTTCCAATGTTGCAGTCTTAGCAATAAAAATACGTGATCTGTATATTTCGAATTCCTAAAATGTCTGCTTACAGCACCGTCTCCAGGCGTTAGGCCGCCCGAGGCGAGCAGGATTTGGCCCCCCTTACAAAAGACCAATTAAGGAGTCAATATTGACCTATCCGGCTAATAGGCGCCCGCGCGGCTTTTTAACCGGTAGGTTCCGGTATAAGGAGATGACCTGCAGGGTCTATATTTTGATGGTAAATGTACCACGTGGGGGCTACCTGGAATTACATCGGGGATGCCGGGGCTTGATTTAAAGGCGGGTTTTGGGGGGCTATATGGAAATCGCGTGGTTTTTCGTAACTTCTGGCTAAACGGGAGCTCGCAGGGAAATTTTGCAGCGATCAAACTCCGCAGCGGAGACGAGGTTGGCAGGTTAGTGGGTACCCCCCATTTCTCGATTTTTATCGAGAAGTGGGGGAAATCGCGAAACACGATTTATAACGGGTAGGTTCCGGTAGAAAAAAAGAAGAATTTCGGCAAATGGCAAAAAACCGTATTTTTATACCGACCTAACCTTCATTTTATTCCATAGGAACCTACCTGGAACCTATTGGCTTTTTTCTGATCTATTTGAAATTCGGCATGTGGGTAGATGACCTCAAGGCCGACAAAAAAGGTTCTTTACGAAAAAAAAAACAATCTTAGTTTTCGAGAAATCGGCCGTTTAAATTCGAGAACGGTCGTAGCTCCAAAACTATGAGTGATACAAAAAAAATTACATACCATCAAAAATGTTTATTTCCTTGGCCTTTAGCCCGTATGTGAGACGTTAAAAAATGTATATATTGCCTTTTTTTTTCAAAAAAGAGGATTTTTTTTGAAAAAAAATTTTTTTTACCACCCTGTATATGCTTTTGAAAATTTTCTTTTTCTCTTAATAACTTGTAAGTGGACTCTTTTAATTGTTTCCGTAATAAATACGGATATTTTTTTCAAACATTATTTTTCGGAAAAATTCACAGGTGAGTATACCTTAAAAAAATCGAGATTTCCATTAAATCGGCTATAATTCGAAAACGGTAAGAGTTAGAGATAAACTTTAAATGGGAAAAAGATGGGTTTAGTCGGATACTATAATATGCCGTATCGTTTTTTACCAAATCGATCAAACGTGATTTTTATATATTTTTTTCATTTACACGGTAACGGAAAGAGATATGTCAAATCGGTTCGCTCCAGTGTCTGCGCCGTCTTAAGGTCGATCGAAAAGCTCCTATAAAGTTTTTCGATAGGACTTCCAGCTCGACTTCGATAAAATGTTTTTTTCTCAAAATCTAGCATTTTTCTTTAGATTTCGGCACGAAATACGGAATTTCGTAGGGGGATGATCGTTTTATTTAGAATATCTTAGGGTGGAGGGGGGAGTTGGGTGCGTTGAGTTCGATTTTCGCATCGAAAAGGTCGTATGAGTTTTCAGTGCCGAAATATTTCGAAAAAAGATTTTTTTTTAAGTATTCTTTTACCACCCTGTACATTGTAACGGCGCCCTTTACTTACTTTTTGCGACCTCCTGTATTTCGGTTTTCTCGGGCGCCACCCCTTTGATATTTACAGCGACAAAGGGGATCGCTGTTCGCCTATCGGGTAGCCTTTAGACAGTAGAGAAACGGTTGTCCAAGGTTCGGTTTTTAAATAATCGGAATCGGTCCCTGGTAAATTAAACACTCCGTGTAAACAAAATAATGGTCGTGTTTATCCGACAGTAAGTATAAACCTAACTTTCTTATAGCTAAAAGTATCAGACAACTTATTCTAAGCGACCCAACCCGGTAATACGCAAGAAAACTCGAAACGGTAGTAAAAGAATCGAAAACTCTAATCGCGCGGTAGACTGTAGCGGTGCGGAAGCCCCACGGTAAGTATGTTAGCAATTACGTTAAACGGTAGCGGTACGGAAGCCCTACTGTAAATATGGCAGTAAATACGGTAAACTGTAGCGGTACGGAAGCCCTACGGTAAATTTGGCAGTAAATATGGTAGCGATACGGAAGCCCTACGGTAAGTGCGGTAGTAGATACGGTGAACTGTAGCGGTCCGGACGGTACGGAAGCCCTACGGTAAAGACGGTATACGGACGTGAAGCCTGGATGGACTTAGTTTGGAAGGATACTTAGCCGGAATTACTCCACTTGCCAAGCGAGGATGGCCGGGATTACTCCGCTTGCCAATAGGGGAGCCGGGATTACTACGGGAGGATGGCCGGGATTACTCCGCTTGCCAACCGGGATTGCCAAGCAGGGATGGCCGGGATTACTCCACTTGCCAAGGCAGGATGGCCGGGATTACTCCGCTTGCCAATAGGGGAGCCGGGAATACTACGGTAGGCCGGGATTACTCCGCTTGCCAAGACAGGATGGCCGGGATTACTCCACTTGCCACTAGGGAAAGGATCATGGACCAGGAATACGGTACGACGGATATTTACCTGCTCGGTCTCCTACTGGTGGGGTATGCTGCTTGCTCGGTGCTAGACTGCCTCTCGACTGCCGACTGACTCGACTCCGGACTGACTGCCTCGAGAACCCCGGGAGGGTACTGCCTGTTTAGCGCGATGCCGCCCGGTTTTGTTAGCTCGACCCGTAGTGGGGATCGCCGCGATCGCGTCATCGGCCGGCCGACAGGTGGGGACCTCACGCGCAGCGTGATGCGACGAAGATCGCGACGCTCTACTGGTACTGCACGAGAACTACGGAAAAAGTGAAAACCGATTTCCCGGCTTTTCGCGACGGAAGATTTTATAGAATTGAATTTAGCATATTTAAATTATATTTTATGAAAAAGAATGATGTTAATAGCACGTAAAATAAGAAAGTTAATCCGTAGTGCATCCTATTCCCCAAAAAATATAGTAACTTCGTTACAATATGATTTTGGAAATTTTATTTGTACGTTGGTGATATGTAAGTGGACCCTTCTAATCGTTTTGGTAATAAAAACAGGGAAAACATTTTGAAAAAAATTTTTCTAAAAAAATTATTTTTGAAGTGGTTGCTTTAGAGAGGGCTATTTGGAGAAATATTTATAATACAAAACTTGAATGGAAACACAAAAAAAAATACGAAGGGTTATACCTATTTTCCGCTAGAAACGTTATGTAAACTGGGCCCTATGTCACTACTTCATCACTTCACATTGTTCACGAAATTAGCGGTACTACCTCTTGCCGCGCACGCGGACAACGTCGCGTAGTCGGCACTTGTCTAGAAGGAACTAGTTGCCATGTTATTCAAAGCAGAGTATCAGTCGTTTGTGTCGGCTGTTTAGCTATAGCGCTTTTGCCGTATCGGTGTTTGTAGATTTAAATAAATATTATTGGGACGATTCTCTTTGTATTCTACATTGAAGAATGGTTAAGCAGTACTTAATGTGTCCAAAAATGGACTATTTTAATCCAAATATTACGTTACATGCATAAGTAAATAAACTTCAAAGTTGTCTTTTATATGTCTTTGATAAACTCATAGTCGTACTCTGCGAACAAACACAGTTAATAGCATCCGATGTTTCTTTGTCAAAATTATTAGTTGCAAAACGTTATAGAAAATTAATTAAGGCTTCAAATTTAGTTGTTTATTATGTGATGCAGCAGAAGAATACTTTAAACTTTTTCATTACAACTACTATTTTTAGCGAAAATATAAATTTAGTGTGCAATATAATAACAATAAATGTTGATGTTGTCAAGTGGCATATATGACTATTTTGGGTATAACTTTTTTAAAGGATCGTACATCGATGGCCACTGCCATGAATTAAGAAAACTCGTCTTGAGAAAATACTTCAAGGTACGAATTCATCATTAGGGAACACAAAGAACCCAGGCCTTGCGTTAAAAGGAAATACGAACTACACGAAATTAATTTCATCTCGTAATGAATGAAATTTATTTTTTCCTTTGCTTCTTTATATAATTAGTATTATTTCCGATTAGACCGGCACGGTGCCGGCGGCTAGCGACACCCTGTAGTCAGTCTGTATCCTCTGATCAATTAGCAATTGAACGTAATTTGTGTTTTTCCCGAACTGTAACCTAAAATTTATTTTTTTAGTTATGTGCATATTTCAATATTAATAAATAATTATTATTCTTTAGTGTCTAGTAATTTTGATTTTTCTAATGGCTTATTATTTTTTGCGTGACAGCAGGCTTAATTCAATGTTACCTGACTTTAAGCAACCCTAAAATGTTATGCCTCTGGCGCCGCCGCTGGGAGAAAGATAACGCAGGTGCGTCGCGGTATATGAATAACATGTTTGACGCGCGTCGGCAGCCATCTACATTATTTTCATTCATTACTTTATCCCCTCTTCACGTTAAAAATGATTAGCATGTAAACATTTGGTAATCTATTGTTTTTATATGTCTTTGCTTAAATATAGTATTTCTTATTAAGGATTATCTGAATATATTCTTAAGAAGTGTCTCTGTTTGTACGTAACTAAATGTTTGGTAACTTTTTTTTTAATAATTCGCGGCATGATGCTTGTAGGCTAAGCGAAAGACTGAAAATCCAGGCTCGTCATTCATTTTTGTTGTAGGAATATTTGTACACCAACTCGTCTACTATTGTTAAAATTGCTAGAATACGCTGAAGCGTAATAAAAAGTAAATTTCAAAGTGTGTTTTTGTCTTCATCAAAATATGCATGCAAATTGCAAATTTCGCGAATCGTACTAAATATTTACCTTTTACCTTTGTCCAAGCCAAATTAAATAAACACAGAAAAAAGCCGCATTAAAACTGCACGGTGTTTTTATCTTATCCAGGTTATTTGTTTTACAAATTGCAATGACTGTTTTAGTTTTCATGCTATCTAGGCTGCTTTAATTAAATTCTCTAATGTGTCCGGTATTATCTTTATTTGTGAATATTTTAACCGTTTTGTAGAAACAATGTGAAATGTGAGGGTAATATTTACCTGGATATGTCCGAAAGAAATGCCGAAAGACAGGAATAATTTTACTTACAAAAATTAACCTTTATAGTATTATATATTATTCTGAGAGTCTCAATGTTTACGTTATAATTCACTTTTGTGAAATTATAACTTATATTTAATAATCGTAAATTTGATATTTATTTAAGTTTTTCTATCAAATTGGCTTAGGGCTCTAAGGTTCAAAGTGTTTTAATTTTTGTTTTGGAGTAGATCTCATTTGACGTCCTACGTTGAAATACTTTGTACTTTTCTGAAATTATATATAACACAGCCCAACAAAACGTCATTTTTTTTTTCGTGGTTCTGATTCCAGAAATGACAGATTTTTTTATAGAACCTCTAGTACTTGAGATAAAGGCTAATTGATGTTAGCTCTGATTAAAGGCAAACATAACAATGAAATAATGAAATCTTTTGAGGCCCTAATTGAAATTTCGTGCCTAAAAGTAGTAAAAATAAAACGGAGCTCACTCACATGGAAATATAACTGAAAAATACTCATTCATCATCACTTTCTTTGTTATTGTTTATTACCACCAGCAATGGTGATTATTCATTTTTCTAGCTTTTCCTGAAGAGGTTTTGAAATTTCGCGACTGTATCCACTCCTCTTCAGTTGGTCTACTGGGAACTCATTACAAAGCTGGGTAAAAGTTTAATCATCTCCTGATGATGCTAACATGGTTAGCGAAACGCGCGTCGAGTGCAATAATTCTGTTTCGGTATTGTGGATAAAACTCCGTTTTAGAATATAAATATTTATTTAACGTTATACTAACAAAACATTTAAAATATTGTTAACACAATGAACCAGTACTGATACTGGCTTAAAAACCTGAAAAAATTACATATTTTTTTAAAGCAGGTACTGGTACCATAAAAACATTAAAAGAACAAAGACCCAAATAAAACATTTCAGAGCATAGCATATTAAAAAAAAACTAAATTTGGAATTTATTGGAAAACTGCTATTTTTAAAATCTATGCCCATTGTTGTCACTGGCTTTTATCAAAATTTATAGAACCCGCCGTCAAATTGTATTAAATTAAGAAATCTTGGATTTGTTTTAGCGAAACGGTTTTAACAAAATATGCCCTCGTAGCATTTTAATGTGCCAAAATTATAATGTTAATGAAATTCGCAAGTTGTATTATTATTGTACTGACTTGTGACAACACTGCTGAGACTTGAAAGGAATGTACACAGTGCGACGCAAAGCGTATAGCGCACCGAACAACGTTTCCAAATCGAACAAAATTGTTTGGTAACTTTCGCTTTGTAAATTCTTGGTAACTTTTCGATAAATTATCCTCAACATTCTCCTCTAATTTACCCCAATGGGAACTGTCGCTTTACCGATAGCAAACTTTACCGTAAATTACTAAATTTATGGGAACGTCCGCTCGGTAAAGCTCGCTACTCACAACACTACCCAAGACCTAGATAGTTATAGTCACGTTATCTGAACTAACCAAAAACTTAATTGAAGTTGAAACGGATAGACTTTGAAATGCTTCAGAGGTTACCAAAATTCCAAAGGATGAAATTCTGTAAAGAACTACTTTAACGTCCCCCGTAATACCAGAAATTTGCCAAAAGTATAAGAATTGCTGGCAACTACTAAATTCTGAATTTTTCACAAGCATATATTAGTAATAATTATCCTTTAATTTTTAATTTGCATTAATATTTCTCTGTTCTATAAGTTACCCCCTTAAAGTAATATTTGCAATAAGGCAGCATTGCAGCATTAATATCATTCATATGTCTACTTTACTTAATAATTTGCTTGGTTACCTATTTTATTATTTTTTTTTTAACTTAAATGCCTTCTCCATCAAACCGAAGTTATGACTGCTGTGTTGAAATATGGCATGTTATGACGGAAAGATCCCATTACTTCAGACGGCCGGCGTCTGCAAACTTTTTATCGACTCAGCCATACTCGGCTTTGTCATTTCGGAAACAGTTCGGCAAGCGTAAGTAATTATTATTACTCCATCTCGGCTTCTAAAGTTCGTGAAAACTTCGTGACATTCTGATGATGGCGGTTAAGTTCAGTTCTTAGTGCAGAAAAATGCGGCATTATGGAATCAATACAGGCACGTTTTGTAAGTAAATGTTAATCGGTGGCATTTCATCTTCAAAGTACGGACATGTTGTATCATTGTGTTTCGAAATTGCTTAGCTGTGTTGCAGGTGTGCCAGTTTACCTTGTTTTTTAGAGGGATAGTTGCTTTCCAACTAAAAATTCATGCCCATTACATCAGACTCACATTTACTTGTAGTCATTTTAACATTCAGAATGATTTAGTAAAATGCATCCTATTAGTTGACTTAAAACCTGAAACGATTGCACTTTGCTATAAGCAGCGCAATATATAGATTATTTTCCATTAGTAATTTAGATATTGTGCCGGTTTAAAAGATTATAAGCGTTAGTCAAGTATATTTCAAAAATTTGAACATTAATAGATTCAGTTAGTTCAGTTCGAATACTATTTAAACAAAATTGCAACTAAAAAGTAGAAAAACATTTTGCAGTCAATATTTATTTGATTTTAAGGCCATTATATAACTCCAGATTTGCCTGCTGTTGTGTTCAGGGTTCAAAGTTATTACAGTACAAATAAAAATAAGGTTTTAATGCTTTTAGTTTAATTAGATTTAAACTGCTCAAAAAGCTCTCTGATTCGAGATAGTATGTTTAGCTTTACTCCTAGAGCATGTTTTCATTGCATCTGTCTACAAAAAGATAAATCTTTGCACTGACCAGGCATAATTTCTTCCATGTTTCATTGTTTTTCTAAAAGTCATCACCAGTCCAAGCATTTTTTAGAGTTGACAAGGACATGAAAATTCAATAATATTTTTATCTTAATTTCAACTTATCGTAAGTTTTCTAGAAACATTAGGATTGTCATTGGATACTTAATTTAAAGTCTTGTGAAAAATTTAATGCTTTTTCCAGATTTTATCAACATTGTTTTACCAAAATCTTCTTCAGTTACAGAAAAAGTACATTCTCTCGCCAGACAAAACTGGCTGGATTTATAAAATAAAAATCTGTACGGAAACCGAAGTATGTTTGAATCAAAAGCATACAGAATCTATAAAAAAACTAAAATTTAGATTAATAAAAATGGCACATGAAAAATGGTGCGAGTTCCTGAGAAAAATATTTTCAGTGATTAATACAAAACACATCAAAAATGTCATCCATCAACATGAAACTTAGGAACTTATTAAAATAAAACCAATTTTTCAGAATGACGAAACATTGTGGAAAATCAATCTCCTCGACCTTTTAACAAAGCTGGATTGAAATTTTCAAGTAAAGGTCTGAGCTTTGCATTACCTTCTCCAAATGATAACTTACCTGAAATATCCAAAGCTCTATTTAACATTTTCCTAACTCAACTTAAGGATTTGTTAGAGGCATGCAGAAATGAGATCTAAAAAAATCTTAATTAATAATAATAAAAATTCTAGTTCTGGAGTAGGAAAAACTATATAATCAAGGTATTAAAGGAGAATAATATTTTCTATTTAAAATCTGATAAATGTAATAAAATTGATAAACTGAGCAAAAGCGAATAATTTCAGAGTTGGTCATTTAATTGTATATTTAAATATTAGATATTATAGTTATAACAATTTCAGTTTACTGAAATGACTGAACCTTAAAATTCGAGTAGGGTCTCCTTTGCACTTAGACCATCAATCTGGGCCCATTGTACGCCTACTCATATATCAATTTAGCCCGGTAGCCCTTCTCCCCTACCACAGACACACTGCTGGCTGAATCAAATATGTATATATTATTTAAGTTTCCGAGTTCAGCACATAGCTTCCGAAGTACACCTCTCCTACTCTATCTACCACTGAACAATCGGCAAGGATATGAGTGGACGATTACTCGACCTCAAAGCACGCATCTTCTACTATTCGAGAAGGTACAAATGTCATTTCAAATGGTAGTGCCCTGTGAGGGCCCTGTCACAAGCCTCAAGTCCCCCTTTCATGAAAGCCATTATACCAACCAAGCGCTGAGCCTCCCAAGAAAAGCCCAGTCTGCGTCATTCCTAGACTAGTCCGTCGTAGATCGTTGGCTCGCTCAATCGTTGCGTTTCTTAGTAGATTCTATTGGACGCATTGCAATGCTCTATTGTGCCAAGCGATTGGCCATCTCATTGCCCGGGACATTCGCTGGACCCATATAAGGCTAGCACTGTTATCCCTGTTATGCCAAGACACCCAAGACGTCACTACACTCAGACGCCAGCGCATAGTGAAATATGTCAGACTCGATAGAGCAGGTCTGCTGTCAAGGTAAAAGTAGCGGTCCTTTCATCTGAAGGTCCTTCACAGATTCTAGTACCTGCAATTGAGGATCGCATATATTTCGGTCTGGTACACGGTTGCGACAAAGGCGAAAGCAAATGTCACCCTATGGTTTCTCTATATAGACCCGATCCAGTATTATTATCTATTTTGGCGACATCAGCATACGAGATGATATCATTAACCGGACGTGGGCTGCGATCCATACTCAACTACGTATCCCTATCGAGTACAAAAATCCGATGAATCTGTTTATCAATATATTGTTTAACATCACTAGCATTCTTCGTTTTCAGTTCAGCTACAATATCCTTGAGTTTTGAGTAGCTAATATTTGTAAAGTTTAATCAAGCGAGCTCCTTTATCCTGCTCGATTTGTCATCCAGCCTATCTGAATAAGATATATTAACATTTTTCTCAATTGCCCCATCATATTTTTCATACTAATTTTTTGTGTAAAAACGGTACGGCTGTTGTCGTGGTTTATCTTAAAGTTTTTCATATTTTTTTGCCATTTATTTCTACTTTATGTTTATCTATATTCTTATCATGCGACACTACCAAACCTCGTTAGCTAACTATTTTCTTCTTATCTCTTGATATTGCGATTTCTACCCATATTATCGACATTTTATGTCCAGCTCCATCTCAGTCTGATCAACATTTCTAAGATGTCCGTAACTTTTTGATTTCCAAGTAATTGACCCGATGATCTGTCTATTGAGGAATCAATTCTGATTCGCTAAACAAATTAGTACCTATGTGATTAATGAATTGAGAAGCTGCGCCTTCAGTCATCGAATAATTTAAGAAGTTCCTCTTGGAAAAATGAACCATGCAAAAAAAATCAGTGTATTGCATATATATATATATATAAACTAATATATCGCTAATCCAAACCAAAAATTGAAGCCACAACTAAAAGACGGAGCTATTTAAAACTCGCATAAGTCGGTCTTTGTCATTCAGTAAGTTCATACTGCGCAATCGTTAGAAACGCTCTGTGATTAGTTGAAAATATATGTAACAGCCAATAAAGTTATCCCCCTGATTGGCGGTAGTTTATTGGATTTAAATTATTGCCGCTTGCAGAGGTTATTTTTTAAAGCGGATATGCTTATTTGCTGTTTATTTTCAAAGCACAAACACTCTAAAAATGTCTAAAAACAGTTTTAAATTGAAATTACAATTTAATGTGCACAAGATACGATACGAATCACACGACAAAATAAAACACAGATGGATCGATAAACGGAACACGGGTCGGGGCACGGCCACCTATACGACAACCAAATTGATGGTCGATTATTTATTTTTCAGTCAGTTTTTTCAATTATTTTATAACGTGTAGATATTATAATTATATTTCGAAACGGTTTCTTGTGGGAGATTCCATGTAAGCTACCTAGATGTCCTTCATATTTAAGTAAAGTTGATGAAGAGAATGTCCACACTAAACGCAGAAAGATCAGATTGAATGTTGAGAAATGGAAAGGGGCTATTGCCTTGGCTATTGCTGAAAGTTTGGATAGAGCAACTACTTACAACGAAATGAAGCAATATCTTTTACTGCGCTACATGAAGCTGATATCAAGATTAATGAACTCGAGGATGGATAGTTGAAAGGAAAAGGAAACTTGTCCTTTTTCTATTTAAATGAACCAGCTGAAGGGTACCCAAGTGTGCAAATGTCTGTGTTTCTGTCAGGTCAGAAGACTTGAAGTGTTTGTGGGAAATTTGTTCATTAAAAAAACATTGTGTTCGGACAAGTCTGATATAAAACTATCAGTACGTGCGGGTTGAGTATATTAAGTACTTTAGATAAAGTGCTTCATGAAGCCAAAATATTTTTGATTGGCAATAAAAATGAAGATGATATTAACATCAACTATAGAACTGTAACTTTACTAACTATTGTATTTTGTAATTGTATGTGTATTTGGGCAACCCTTGGTCTGTTGTGGCTCACATCTGTAGATTCCACTAGGCCAGAGGCTTAATCCCTTTCATGTAATCGAATAGCTGTCTGGGGGTGGAGAGTTTGTCTAGTTCTTTCCATTGCCAGATAGCATAAAACATGCTCCATTGTTTCTTTGCCCTCCAAGCACAAGCGGCATCCCGTTTCTTCGGAAAGCCGTATATCTTGTTCATGTGGCGAACTAACTAGATAAGCACTTGTATTTTTACTAAAAAGGCTTGCATGAAGATTAGAATTCAACAGTGTCTGTCTAGAACAGCTAGTAAAATTCAGCTGCTTCGAAACCTTCGGTTTGCTTTTATTGTTGCAATACTTATTGGTTCATACAACTGCTTTGCATTTTATTCACAGTACTTATACAACATAGAAAAATCACTGCTTTTTGTATTTATATATGTGATATTTGTTTTACTTAACATGACTTAAGCTAATTAATCATTTTATTTTATCATGTATTCTGTTATTGCTACTTAAAAAGATTGTGCTCGAGTAGGTACTGAATAGGTGAACTAACTAAAAAAAACATACGCTATATATACCTTTTATTTTTTGTGACTCGTTTTACTCTGAGAAATCTACTTGAATACTTATACGTAAAATACTGCCTTTTGCAACTGCTTTGATCTTGGGCTACATATTTCATTTAACTGTAATCACATTTGTTATTAACTCATCACATAGTTTATATTATTAATACATACATATTATCAAAAATGGAAATTATAAGCCAACAAGCATAATACAAAGCAATTATGTTATTCAGATATTCCGTTCATCTACTACTCGTAACTTTAGTTTATCCCTATCTTTGATATGATTTTTATTTCATGTCTATATTTCTCATATTTATTTTTATAATTAATAAACTTGTGTCCAGTTTTACCATATTGTCTTATTTTAAGATTAATAGGGAAGCACTAGGTAGTAGAAGGGCAAGATTTGCTGCTTCATGGCCTTGTATAGGTGGCCGTGGTCGGGGTCGGCCTCGGCCAGTTTAATGCGCGACAAACGGACCAATAAGAACGTTCCGTACAGAGCGTGCGCACAAACAACTTCCTGAACGACAAAGATAGACTTATGCAAAATTGATATTCCCGTCTTTTAGTGTTGACTTCATTTTCCACTCATTGTCCAAATGACGGTTTAGCAGTATATTTCTTTTTAAGTATATGGTGTATTGGTTAATGAGTAGTAAATCCAAGATTTAATCGTTCTGTATGCGACACATCCTCGTTGTTCCATGTACGTATGAATTTCTTCATATATTGCTAGTCAGTTCTGATTGAACTAGTGCCCATAATGTTCATTAGTTGAGAGACTACTCCTCATAGTTAATGGATGGTTGAAACAATTATTTATTCTATCTAAAATGGATCGTGGATGCAACAATTATCTACAAGAGCTCCGCTTTAATATTTAACATGGATTTATTCATTCGGTTGGCTATTTTACTATACATTACTGCGAAATATTGTTGGTTGCTTTTAACTTTTTTCTTTCAATCGTATCAAATATGTATATAGTATTTTGAGGAAAAAGTTCTTCCTCATTATTTTTCTTCATTGGATATCCTCATTTCATCAAGTGTGTCAATATATCACTGGCGATTACTCTATTGCATCTCCACCTAAAATATATACCAACTCTCGAGACTACAAAGTTTACACTGTCCGTACCCGCTTGTTATGTTATTTGTGCCATTCAAAATAAATGTTATGCTTTTTCTTTATCGTGTGTCATTCCATTAGAATGACTCTTTCACGTATGCGCCAAATAATTCCCTATGATGCAAAATAATAAAATATTTCTTTATCAGGACCAGGAAGTATTTATTAAATTTTCTCAATATTTTATCCCCAAAAACCTGCGGTCAAGCATCTACATGGAATCCGGATTAAATTTATCGTTAACTTTTAAGTGAATATTAATATCCCGTCCTGTTTTTAATAATTCCAGGAAACTATTTACCCTGGCTGGCAAGCGCGCCAGCCTGCAATTTTCAGTGCATTCGCCCAATTTCGGTATATAAATTAAAATGGCTTGGCCAGATAATACCAACTGCTTAGCGGAGGCATCGCAAATGTCGAAAACGAAATTAACCTGGGCTGTTCGTGAGCCACCAGTTATTTTGTTCGTTTTATTATTTATTACGCAGGTTAGGTCTCGCCCATAATTGTATCTAAATTACCTTTCTACGCACTTTATATATTTCCGGTGTTACATCTCTAGTAAACTAAAAGATGGGTGAAAATAAATGGAATAAAATTAGAGGTAGATTAGGTAAATGGTCTTGAAGTAATTCATATCTATGGCTTTGTAGGATCAGCTCAGTCAAAAATATATTAATTTGTCAATTATCTGCATTATTATGGAATG
The DNA here is from genome assembly GCA_016904865.1 of Pissodes strobi. Taxonomy (NCBI): domain Eukaryota; kingdom Metazoa; phylum Arthropoda; class Insecta; order Coleoptera; family Curculionidae; genus Pissodes; species Pissodes strobi. The sequence continues at coordinate 599,501 of MU181962.1, forward strand.
TCTTAGGTTTTTTCGGATCCTTCTACTGTCTATTCATAATTCGTAAAGATTAGTAATTATTACACATTTAGCAGAATTATTATGATCAAACATTAATTATTGATTCATTTGATTCTTCGAAAGTTGTTACCTCAGCTCTAATCCAGTATACTTAAAGACTACTTGACAGTTTCAGTGGTATTAGTAGTCGGAGGACAGGCAATAGGTAGTGTAATTTTTTTAAGGAAAATCGTTGAGAAAAATGGTTTTCTTGTTGAAGTGGAACATAATTTACAGAAATGTATTAAAATATCTACCAAAATAAGAAACATAAATAATGATTTTTTTTATAAATTAGTCCAATATGGCGGTTTCTCATCAAAGATGCATTGATAAGTTAATCATAGAAAGTCGAATTACACCTAGCAATCTAGCAAGAGTCCTTTCTCTAAGGAAATTATTGACAAACTGCTAAGCCGCTCTTATTCTTGAGTATTACCAAAGAATATTATGAATTTTCTTTGGTATTACATAAATATATGCGGATACGTTTTAGTCCAGAGAATTAACCCAGCTAGCGGGTGTATTGTAACAATAATTAATTTTGCTAAGTAATTATTTGAGGAAACACTTTACACATTTATTTCATGGCAAAATCGTATGACTTTATAAGCATTCATGCCTTTGAATTCTGATGATGAATACAAACAATTTAGATATTTTTTAATATCTTAAAATCAAATTTTAGTCCATATTTTAATTTCATTTCATTGAAAATTTCTTCTAGAAAGTTGTTTTTAAAAGTCTGGCTCCAAAAGGCAGAAAAATTTAGTAGCCTACTTTCCCTGTAGGGATCATCAATTCCACTTTTAATATGTATCCACCTTTCTCCGAAAATTCGCCTCTTATGCGTCTTAACATCAGTCATACTCCACCCCAATTTGCTTGATTTCCAATCATTTTAATGACCTCTAATGCTTAATGAACATCATGGACGATGATATATATAACATAATTATTATATCATTTGTGATATACCTCATTATTTTGTTTTATTTACTTAGGCTTGTCTAACTTCAATCTTCGCATTTTTTTATTTCGTTTCAAATAAACTCACATCTAAGTCATACCATCGCTGATCTGGTAAAGAAGCGTAAGAGCCAATTATACGATTTCCAGGAAAGCGATTTAAAGTACTTTAATTTTAAGTAGATTTATGTATACAATTTAAAGTGTGAGTGTTGTAGTGTTCAAAAACTTGTATTGCAAAACAAAAACAAATTGCCTAAATAAAAAAAAAACATTTCTGAACTGTTTTATAAAAAAAGACGTATGTGGCAATATAAAAAAGAAATATTTTAAAACAAATATGTATAACTAAACATTAATATAATAATTAGAAAAACTGCAAAGTTGTTATTCCTTCGTCTCGTATCAAGAAGAAGAAATATGATTATTTATATAAGCACTTTGTTGATTGTTGTAAGGCATTAAATAAACGTATTGCGATGACAGATAATCAAAAAAATGTATAGCAAAACAACTGCCATAAAATAAAAATAAGTGATTTCTGAACTGTTTTATTAACAAAAAAAACTTATATTTGGACATAAGAAAGTAACAACTACTATAACAAATATAAACAAACATTGAAATAAATATAAAAAAAAATTGAAAAATGGTTTTTCATTCCTCTCATGTCAAGAGAAAGGAAAATGGTCATTAATATAAACTCTTTTTAATTATTGTTGTGAGGCAATAAACGTCATGGTCAAAAACTTACATTGCAAAAGTAGAAAACAATTGCCTTCGAAAATAAATTATTTATGAATTGTTTTATGACAAAACTTACTTATATTTTATTATGAGGGAGAAACAAATATAACTAAACCTTAAAATAATGATTAAAAAAAACACTGCAAAATCGTTAGTCATTCCTTTCGCATCAAGGGGAAGGAATATGGTTATAAGATAAGCTCTTTTTTTTAACAAACGAGTTGCGATGACAGATAATCAAAAACTCATATTGCAAAACGAAAAAACAACTGCCTTAAAATAAATATAAATCATTTCTGAACTGTTGTATCAACAATAAAAACGTATATTTCGAAATGAGGGTGTAACAGCTACTTTAAAACAAATATAAACGGATATTGGAGCAATAATTAGAAAAAACTGCAAAATCGTTTTTACTTCCGCTCGTGTCAAGAGAAAGGAATATAATTATTAATATAAACCCTCTTTGATTGTTGTAAGGCAATAAACGTAGTGGTAAAAAACTTATTGTAAAACGAGAAAACAACTGCCTTAGAACAAAAATAAATGATCTCAGTAGTGTTTTATGAAAGAACGTATATTTCAATATAAGAAAGAAGCAAATATTACTAAATATTAGAATTCGAAAAATTACAAAATCGTTATTAATCAAGGAAAAATATTCTTCTTTAATTTACATTATTCAAAATTTAGGAATTAGGACCGTGCAGATAAATGCATTTTATTTTTTTAGTCGAAAACTGTTCGTCGGACAGAAAAAAGTCAAGAGGACATTCTTATTAAGAAATAATAACAGCTTGCGAAAATAAGTTAAAGTAAAAGGACATGTTGGAGTTGAAAAAAATATTTTGCTTAAAAAAATGTATTTTTATACGTACTTAATACCTAGCAAAATATAAAGAAATATCTACAGGGGTTTGAGAAATATTAGGATAGCACAGATTTTTTTTTTTATTTTCAACACCCTGTATCTCAATAATAAGGCGATTGCGGACCTATGTTCATATGATATTTTCTTCTTAAAATCACTCAAAGATT
>MU181962.1:602393-624259 GCA_016904865.1 Pissodes strobi
AACTGCTTTAGAACAGGTAAAAACAAGCACTGAAATAATAATTAGTAAAAACTGCAAAATCGATTTTCTATCCTCTCGAGTCAAGAGAGAGGAATATGGTTATTAATATAAACCCTCCTTGACTGTTGTGAGACAATAAACGTAGTAGTCAAAAACTTACATTGCAAAATGAGAAAACAACTGCCTTAGAACAAAAGTACACAATTTCTGAACTACTTTAAGAAAAAACGTATATTTTCATGTGAGAAAGAAACAAATATTTCTAAATATTAGAATTATATTAGAAAAAAGCTGCAAATTGGTATTCCTTCCTTTTTATGATTTTGATTAACATGAGCTCTATTTTGATTGCTGCGAAAGAATCGAAGACTTATACAAAAACAAATAATTTCTGAAATGTTTTATCAAAAAAAAAACGTATATTTCTTTATGAGAAGTATCAATTGCTTTAAAACAAATATAAATCAATATTGAAATAACAATCAAAATCGTTTTTCCTTTCTCTCCGTACAAGAGAACTGTTTTATGAAAATTAAAACATATATTTCAATATGAGAAACAAACAAATGCTTAAAACAAATATAATTAAACATTAAATAATAAAAAAAAAACTGCAAAATCGTTATTCCTTCCTCTCGTATCACGAGGAAGGAGTATTATTATTAACATAAGCCCTTTTTTTGATTGTTGTGAGGTGATAAATTCCTGGCAATAACATATAATTAATAGCTTATGTTAGAAAACGAGAAACAACTACCATAAAACAAAAATACATAATTTCAAAACAAAAAAATACGAAACGTATATTTGAAAATGAGAAAGTAGCAACTGCATTGGAGCAAATATAATTAGAAAAACTGCAAACTTGTCTTCTTAATAATAAGCCGCTTATTTATAATAATAGTAGTTGCACTATTAAGATCTAAGAAAAAGTGACCTGAGGAAATGGGCAATTATTTTAAGATAATGCACAGTAGTTTTCAAAAAGGTAACTCACCAACAGTTGTGTAACGTCATCTGCTTTGACCACTACTTCTTGGACCTTCGTCCAGTTGACGCTTCTCCCAGCAATATTTTCTTACTTTAGGCCCAGTGTCGCTAAAGTTAAACCACGGCACATATAACAACCAGCAATATTACTCGACCTGCCAGACGAAAAATTAAATTTGACCTTACTAAAGTCAGTTGGGTAGGAAAAGTCAGGACTGAATTTGAAATATAAGTATGATTTTCCTTTACCAGAGCCGTAATATAAAATTTCAAATATCAATGGGTTATGAAATATATGTATATGTACCTTGTATTAGCAGGAAATCTAAAGAAATTCTTCTTGGAAGAATTCTCTGGTTCGTACAAGTTCTTATTGCTTAAACACCATGGCTTTTTGCTTTACACAATGTCATAAACAACGTTCGTCTCACAAAATGTCAATTACTTGACAAATACACGCCTATGGTTTTGATTTAACTCCAATAGCAATAAAATAAACCAGTCGTAAAAACATGACGCCGCTGGCGGCAGTTTGACGGATTTCCTACCAAGGAATATCTTGCGCGCGGACTTGCGCAGATGCGAAAAAAGAAGATGTGATATTGCTGGTTGTTATATGTGCCGTGGTTAAACTGTGTGTTTATCTTGCTGTTATTGCTAAAATATTCTAAACATCGTTCACAAGCATCCCATGTCCGTTCTCTATACCTTCTAAAAGCACAACTTCGTTTGCAGGTGAGATCACGATCGCTGTCAAAGCATTTACCCATCAGAATGTTACATAAACTTTCTGCGAGAGGCATCCTTAATTTTTGTAGCGATGCTGGAGACATGAATAGGGGCCGATTTTTTTTTATATATATGTGTAAGTGAAAACGGCTTTTTTAGAAGTTTGCTTTACAGCGCTTAGCAGAGTTAGCTCATCTATAAGATTCTCTTCAATTTCATTAGTTTTGTTTTGTTTGATAGGACAGCAATTTCTTAAACTGACTCTAGTGCACCAGAAGAAACACTATTGTCTCTTAAGGCATTTTCAGTATGTTTACTGGTCGTAACCTGACAGTGTTCTCAAGAATCTTATGGTCCTTAGAAAGCATATTATTACTACATGGACCACATAACTAATACGTCCGTCATTGGCTATTGCTTGAACTAATAGAAAACAATTAACACAAATTGTTTGGTGGTTTTATCAGTCACAATTGAAAAAATCTAACAAAAAGACGTAAGTCTATATTATTGATTTACGTCTCTTTGTCAGCTTTCGTATTTTATTCGACCTCGCTTACACCCATTTATTCAGAAACTAAGGGGATGGAGTCGTGCCTTTTTGTCCGAACCTAAGTAAACCGATGGAAAATCAATCCGTGCTTTAAACTGGCATGTGGAATCTTTTGCGATAAGGGTCGTTAGTTTTGTGTAAGAAACGAGGAACATTTTATCTCCTGATATGAATATTGTTACATCTAAAAATTTGTAAATGGATGCTGTCCAATGTTAATAATCAAAGATGTCATATCAAAACGTCAACCACTATAGGACTGGAAACAGAATGTTTGATCTCAAGTAAGGTAATTAAAATCACCGTCTGAGACTAGGTGGCCTTCGCGCTCTGAGGCAAAGTGCACTTTATATGTTGGTTACATGAAAGTTGTAACAGCTTTGGGAAACATTGCAGATGACAACAACAAACCATCAGAAACTAAGAATGTCCCGTTAAATCTAATGGAAAAACTGGAGAACAATCATTTAACCGAAATATGGTGCAATATATTAAAGAGGATAAGTAAAATGAACCTTAGTCTCTAAAAACGCACCCTTATGATTAATGATGTAGCACTCCAACTCTTTCTGAGAGACAAGTAAAATATAATTTGGATAGGTTGGAATGCTGTGTTCAAGCTAAATTCCCAAAAGCCAACACCTGTAAATTTAGGTACTTGGCAAAATAAAATAAAAACCGATAAGTGATGCCTTAGCCGCTAACCTAAAACAAAGGTCTGAATCATATAAAGAGATCTATCAGCGGTCTCGGTTTCTCTCTGAACTACTAACAATTGAATTAGGCGCGTACTAAATATTAAATGCTAACAGCTTACTGAAATATATCATTAGAATGTTAATGCAAATGAATTGGAATCTGACTGCGTTCATTTGAGGTAATATCTAAGGGATTAAACAAATCAAATCAATAAAATCTAAGAAATAACTATTGTACACAAAGATAAAATCGCAGATACACTTCGAAATGTCAAGTCATCCGTCTACATTTTCTTAGGCTTAATGAAAACAAACTGCAGTGGTGAAAGTTTACCAGAATTAAAAATTGACTCAGATCTACCATGCTGCAAGACAAGCTAAATAGTTTCTCATTAATAAGCATAAAAAAATGATGTATTGAATGATATTGACTTTGAAGAGGTAAGAATCGCTTCTGAACATAGAAATCCAGAAAGAAGCCACTTGCGTCTATGTAAATAATAATGCCTTTTTTGCTATTTTCAAAAATCAGGATGGTTCTCCCAAATTTAAAGTGCCAGCAGCTCCCAGTTGGCTAATGATGGCCCTGGATCAAGCAATTGCTTTGCATTTAATTAATATAAGATGATGATCTATTATTTAAATGGAGTCTATCTATCTGATTTACAACTATGACATCCATCCTCATATATATGATTAATATTTTATCTATCATTTCATTTTCATATATATTCTCTACTTATCTCTTGACACTTTTATCCAGCTGCATCTTAGTTTGCACATCAGTTATATGATCTCCTAAGATTTTTTTTGATTATCTCAAAGTAACAAAGAAGAATCACAAAAAGACTGAGCCTTTAAAAATTTGTATAAATGTGTTCTAAAGCGTTTTAATTCAACTTACCTTGTGAATTGGAGTCCTGACCTGCAATATAATAGCCCACTTCATTATTCACCCGTTAATGCACATAATTGCAGCCAGGTTTTGTCTTACTTTTTGAGCTTCGCAAGAGATTCCGATAAACCCCTTTAAAGTGGTTGTTTGTATTTTATTGCAGGAATTCTTTCTCGGCTTAAGCTCGCTCTTTTCGCTACGCGGATGGTAATTGAATCTAATGAAATCGGAGAGTTCGTTCGCGGAATTGTATCTTTTGGAGTTTTTAGGGAAATCGCTCATAACGAACAGTTATAAATGATTTTAATGAGCTTTAAAGGATTTAAATATTTTGATAAATGAAAAATTACCTTAAGGAATTAAATCGTCACGTAAGACTTATGTTTAAATAAAGAAATATGTGAACTATTAGCGTGGACTATCGCATCAATAGTTTATTCGCTGAACCCTGTAATGCTCATATAAGTTCTAGCTTTTCGAAGACAAAGATTAGCCATTATCCAGAATCGAATGGAAAAAGCAAAAAAGGACCGAATCAACTTTTTATACAAAAAAAAAATCTCTCTTCGACGATAAAAGTGGGGTGTCTGGCAACTTTCACCTAGACTCTTCGGCTCCTAACAAGAATGATTTTTATACGGGCTTAATTATTTTCCGTATTTGTGGATACATGTGTGTACTGTTTTAGATGTAAGTTTTGTTCCTGATTATTATAATAATGCGACGGAACACTAAAACTTAAGATAAACAAGCAAGAAAAGATTAGGTTGGAGTTGAAATATTCAGAAATAAGTGACACGACTTCCAAACTTCTGTCAGATCTATGTAAGCTTAAACCGCAGAAGCCTCAAGTGGTAAAAGTAGAAATATGTTTAATCCTGCTTATTTCAAGGAAAATAAAATCTCTGTCGAATACCCTTAAATATGGATTTTCCAATAAACCGCAACAGACTTGGAGCCGGATGATGCTTAATATCTGTCAGCTTGTAAAATTTGTAATATTCCGATTGAATTTAAACTGTTTTTGGATTGAGAGCCAATACTTGATAATATATGGCGAAAATCGACCCGATTAAAGTTCACCTTAAAGTTTAAACTCAAAAACCCTAAAAGGTCTTGATCGCAGCGCTAATTATCTAATAGTAACGTAAGACAGTTCCTTCGTTCCTAATCTAGCTCTCAACAATTTGTCTGAGGAGCCAAATAATTTGAAGACACTATAGTATCAGAAGAGGAACCCAGACTAGTGTGGTGCGGTCATCATGTCGATGTGCATATTAACCTCTCTAGAATTTACCCCCTCGTTAGTTGCACTGCCTGTATCTCTAAGTCAGTGCATTATAAAAAAAAAAGCAATTGGAGTACATTGTACCATGCGCGCTTATTAGTAGGGTTTAAATTATTTTACGGTCATAGGGACCGCAGCACAATACTAGTGAAATAAATTCTTGCTTTGCTTGTTACCCAATTTTTATTTTATTATGGCTGACTAAGGTGCAGTTTCATTAAAAAAATTCGGCCTGGCAATTCTGATTTTGAGGGATTGGATGAAATTGAAACTAAAATCGCAATTTAAAGTGACAAAGATAGTGCCAGTGAAAGTGTCTACGAACCAAGTGAATATAACACTGATTCGGAGCAGGAAAGGGGAAACGGGGAGTTGGCTAGTTAAAATGAACAGGCAGATCTTGAGGTTGCTGACGAAGAACTGGTAAACTAAACTTCAAGAAGTTTAACAAATTGCTGTAACAAATCAGGATAATTGCTCATCTGAACGATTTGCGCCCCCCCAGCTGGACATAGTAGCACAATAAGTCCTACGTTAACCAACTTTACAAGATCCGCTGGTCTGTTAGCACAGCTTTCTACAGTGTGAAACTAGCTTTTTTTTCTTGCCAACAATATACAAATTAGTATCAAGCAACGTCACATAGTTTACAAACAAATTAAATATTATTTAAAATATGACAATACATATTGGAGCTGCTTTCTAAATCTCTCAACCCCCTCGATACTCCTAATCTCAGGTGGTACATTTAGGTATACCTTCATGCCCTTATAGTATGGTCCCCTCTCATAAAAGGCAGAAACATGGAAAGGAGCTCTTAGATCATCTCTTCCTTTGGTTGTTATACCCATGCCATTTGCATATCCTTACCGATTTGTTTGAAAAGTAGATTGGTTTTTTTTTTTCTGACAAACGTTACTAGTGCCAAAAAGTACAACGCTGGAACAGTAATAACTCCCAATTCAAAAAATAATGGTTTACAAGATGTTCGAGAATGGAGAGTAGCTTGCATCTGATTTTTTTTTGTGCTATGAATATATTATGTGAAAACCTGGAGGATCCCCAAGAAGCAATGCCATAATTAAGCTGGGAATGCACATATGCAAAATAAAAAGGTTTGAAGCTTTTTTTAAGTTTTTTTGTAAACTAAGACATAAGTCAGTTTCGTTTTATGATTATTACTTTTTGCTTAATATTTAATTATAAATATGCTGACAAATTTGGTTAAAAAAAGTTGTAACCAAGAAAAATAATTTCTATTACAAAAATTACCTGTTTTCATGGTAGATATATGTTCGATTTTTATTAAAAATCATAATACATTATTAATAATGAAACATTATAAAAACACAAGCATATATTTATCATGGTATTTAAGAATTCCGGTCATTATGTCCGTACCACATGTACACCATCATTAAACTGGTACTCCACCCGCGATTCTGTAAAAGAAACTCATTAAATCTGTCCTGTCACTTCTTTATTATCAATATTTATAATTTAGACCAATTTTGACCCCAACGAAATTTTTATTCCAAATTTCAGTGCTAACTGTTTTATCCCCTTCTATGAATCTTAATTTAAATGTATCTAAGTTTGTAATACTATATTATGGCTAAATTCTACTATATTTTGCAAAATTAAATTCGCATTAATTTTTTGCCGTTTTAATTTAATACGTAAATATGTGAAAGCGGACAGATAAAATGTCCTAGCTGATATACACCAGTCGCTTCTTCGTGGTTTATTCTCGATTTAAGTAAGACACGATTTTCTTTTAAAAATAGAATAAAAACCCTAAAAGTATCACGCGATGGCGCGTCTCGAATTTACAGATATGAATTTGAACCAGTCACGCGACGGAGCCGTTTGGAATAAATTGTTTATTGCATATTTATGAATGTCTGCTACTAAAAATATTTATATACCGTAGGATTCAACATTTATATAATAACAGTAGTATTATTATGGAAACAGATCTTACGATCTTAGAGTCAGGGATGTGTATGATGAGTTTGCGAAAAGAATATTGCGTTTTGAAGAAAAAATGTTTTTTTTTATTTATAATATTTCTCTATGTTTCTGCCCCCATGTACCTATATAGCACAACCAAATAATCCAATTTTTCGCCAGAATGAAGATACAAAAGAGGAGAGATATCAAGGAATAATATAAAATAAACACGGCAAAGGAGAATAAATTCAGCGGATCGGACTTGGGGTTGGTTGTTCTGGGTCGAGAAAAACCTTTCATATATCTTTCCGCAAGTAGTTTTCCGAATAACCGAGGCGACTAAAAAGCGATTCGCGAAGCCCTTGTATAAATACATAGCAAAAGGGCAGGATAATGCGAAGAGAAAATGAGAAATATAGCGGTAAACAGTGGCGTGTTAAAGACGCGCATGAAATAAACTTGAAATTGCTTACTTTAGCTCGCTTAGTATGATAATTTTAGGCATCGATTGTCAATTCATTATGGCTTACTCTCCGCATTAGAATAGGACATGGCGCCTATTCGCTTCCAGAGGGCAGAGCAGCCAGAAAAGTTGATCGACAGGCAGTTACTTTGAGCTTTTCGAAGCATTATGTCCTCCAAATTATCAAAAATATTTTTAAAATAATATCTAACAGGCGAATAAACATATTGAAGATTTCTTCTAGATTAAGGGATATTCTTTATTGTTGAAAGAAAATGGCGGTATGAATATGTGAGAATATTTTCGAGAAATACTAAAAAATTCTTAAAAATGTAATATACAAAGGAAAAACTCTCTATAAATCACTTATTTTGGGTGCATGAAATGACTGTCAAATTAGTAAGAAATAATGCAACATGAAAGTAAATCCCAGAACTAAAAAAAATAGGAGAAATTAAAAATATATAATATCCATAAAATGAATAATCAGTTCCATAGTTTTTTTTATCATGCACAATCACAATTACTGTCAACAACATAAAATCACTTAGTAAGGATAAAATGCCATTTTTTGGAGGATAATGGACATAATGTTATTGCAGCATCGATTGCTGGTATTATTGACGTTTGTTTTGCAAGAAGGCATTTTGCAAATATGTTTAAGAATCCTTATGTAAAAGTTATTCATTGGCTTTCAAATGTAACTAAAATCCTCAAGAAAATCATAATTATTATTAGATTACTGAGGGATACTTAATGTCATTTGATTGGTAACATGAGTAGCATATACATAGAGTCGGTGTGATATTATCCAGTATTCCAGTATATGTAACAATACGTAACAGGTAGTTTCACTGCAATATCAGAAATAATGCTGGTCGTCCAATTGACCAGCTTTGCAAAGGAAAACTTCGTACAAATATGAACACCAACCGCTCATAAGACAAATAAGGATATTGAGTATTTTTATAAATTATTGTCAAATTATTAAACACTTAAACAATTTTCAAAACAAGATATTCAATTAGAACGCAAGACTTTAATTCTAAAATTGCGAAAGGTAAATGTGGTGACTTCATCGGTAATTATAGTTTAGGTAGTGCATAGGACGAAAGGTTGTAAAGCCGAAGCGTCGGTTTTACACTTGAATGACCACAAGCTCAAAGGAGTTTGTATTTTTGATTATTAAGAGTATTTTCCAAATGAAAAATACACTTAATAACCAATTACAACGGTTTGTAAACTGCCACTCCATCCTCGTAAATTCTGGCATTAGAATTGTAAAAACTAGACGATCTACCTAGATTTTCGTTGGCCCGGCGACGTCTGCTTTGGCACTGAAGACCCGTCAGTCTGCTGAGAAGAGATTACGGAAGTAATATCCTTAGGAATGGAAGCATACATCTCAAAATACATCAAGTTACCTTCAAAAGGAAAGCTCTGGATCTACAGACGATACAAAAGAGCTGTAGCTAGGAAGCAACAAACCTACAAGTACTGGCAGCAAAATCGGCTAAATATCGCAATTATTTTTCCGAAGCGAGAAACGAATGCATACGTATGACTGACGAAACTAAGGACAAACACAATCAAAATATCAGGAATAAAATTTTGCAATGCCCCAGTGGTTCCAGGAATTTTTGCTCGGTAGCAATAACTTTACAAAAACGTCTCTCCCACCTTTGACAGATGAACGCGGCATCACGGCGTCTACTGCTAATTGAGAAGCAAACATGCTCGCCGAAATGTTTTCGTTGCCCTCTACCTTAAATGTACCCAAGGCATGACCCTCTCCACCGTGTCCAAAACGTCAACACTGCCATAGCAGAAGTGAAGTTTCATCATCGTGATTGTCGTAAAATCCTCAAATAACTACATATGCAAAAGGCATCAGCACCGGACGGAATACCTGACATCGTCCTAAAGAACTGCGCCAGTGAACTAACATACTTTTTTTTCCAGACTTTTCCCCTATCCTACCGGAAAGGGATTTATCCATCTTCTTTGAAAGTCGCTCGAGCGCAACCTGTTCCAATGAATAGTTCGAATGCATTCGACAGAGTTCGTCATAACAGATCGCTTAACAAACTGCCGCCCTTCTGACTGCCAGAATCTATCTGCGGCTGGCTTGCCAGGTTCCTTAAGAACCGATCTATGCAAATTGCAGATGATGGACACATCTCAAACACATCACAATTAATGCGGGCGTACCTCAGGGCGCAATACTTTCACCAACTCTGTTCCTCATATATATTAATGACCTGCTGACCGAAATCAATAATACTTTTTTTCTACGAGCGTGCGCAAAGTGGCTACTTTGCGCACGCTACTCAGTGCGCGAAGTAGTACTTTCCCGCACGCTATGCGGGAAAATGTGCGGGAAAGTAAAATTCTCTAAAATCACCAGAGACAAGAAAATGTTCATATATTTTTAGAAAATTTACACTTTCGGACTTTTTATGCAATATAAGAAACCGTTTTAAGTCATAATCATACTCTTTTCCCTAAAAGTTTCCGTAATTCGCGATATTGTAACTTAAACCAAAAACCATATATTTTGAAATCCTCGGTATAGTAGTAAAACATTATGTCATGCAACAATACTTATAATTGTCAGATTGACAGATTTTAAACAAATCTAGGTGTAAAACGAAGTATCCCAAAAAACATGATCCTCAGCGTCGCTAGAAAGCCCTCAAAGTTTCCGTAATTGGCGATATTACAACTTAAACCAAAAACCATATCTTTTTAAGTCATGTCAGGTCAAGAATAATAGTTATGTAAAGCAGCAGTAGGTATAATTGGCAGATACTTTTTCTTTTATTTAAATAAGGGTCATTATTATTGTGTGCTTGTTTGGACCGCGCTCGTAGAAAAAATATTGTTCCTAACGCTTGCACAAAGTGACTTTTCCGCACTCGACTGATTGACCGAACTCCGCTTCGCGTCGTTCGGTCAACATCAGTCGCGTGCGGAAAAGTAGCACTTTGCGCACTTGTTAGGAAAATAACTATTACAGGTGTGCACATGAGAGTACCCTTGTCTCCTAATTTGGATCAGAAAAACCTTTACTAGCGAATAAGACATCACCGCAGCAATAAACAATCAAAATTTGGAGAAAATTCGAACTTGAGGCGACATAATTTAGGTGCAGCTCAATGCAGCAAAAACCCAATTAGGGCGTTTACCCAAAAAACCAATACGATGGGCCCTGACCTCATTATGGCAGGAGTGACCATTCATACATCCTTGTCAAACGGTGTCCCGGTCAACAGCAATATATCCACGTTGCTAATATCACCTCGCAGCGGCTACTCTTGCTCTACTAAGTGCAAAAAATAAGACCATGTTTAGAATATTGCTCACACGTCTGAAGTGCCTCACCTAACCCCACCCTAAAGCTGCTGGATTCAGAAGAGAGCTGTGCGTCTCGTCGGCGACCCGCGACCTAATCAAAAAAGTGTCAACCAAGATCGTCATACACACATCTGACACATCGCTCGTCCAATGTCATAAGATCTCCCTTTAGTGTATGTGCCACTGCCATAAATAACTAAGTATGTAATTCTGAATGGACGATTCCGCAACAGTTGTTTGGTAGTCAACACTTATCTTGATGCCGAGATATCATTAGATCATCGCCCCTAGTTGGAAGATTTTCGATCAGGCATAAAGAAGCTCATAGAAACAAGCCTAGAAAATGTAATATGAGGGGCTGAAAGCAAAGGGAACAAAAGAAAGACTGACATAACTAATATGATAAGTAGCGTATAATATGCGTTTTTCAATTATTACTTCTGCCAATGCTATACATCTAGAGTAAGACGTAACACTGAAGCATCGGGAGATACAGCTTGATCGGAAGAGATATGAAAAAAAAAGAAAAGGTTTGATGGTACATAATATAAGGGGCCTTATGAAAGGAATGCGACATATCAGATACAAAATCATCCAAAAGCAGGTAATGCAGGAAATAAGAACAGCAAAATATAATTGGCTTATAGTACAATGCAAGGAAATATAGTAATAAAGTAACTAACAAATTGGTATATTTAATATGCGCAAAGGGATCCGAGAGGCAACTAGAATATATAAACTGAACACAACCGGAAAACTACCAAGCAAAACGGTAAAGCTAATATTGGCAAGGAAGAAAAATTAGATAGCTGGAAATTTAGAATTTCCTGAGGATGTACCATCGGATCAACCTCCCGATTTTCACTGTCCAAATTATTTACCAATAGCGAAAGATGAAATGGAGAAGGAAATGCCATAACTTGAAGGCGGCAAAGCTCTTGTAACAGTTCGAAATCGTTGATATATTTCGCTTACTAGATACCCAAAGACGTGGCTGAATTCTTCTTTTAAATTATTGGCTCTAAAATCATGCGACTAAGTATTGTGGCAATTCTCGCACCATAAGGGTCATGAGCCATTTCTTGTAGTTCTTTCTGAACATAATGCAATTTTTACACTAGGCGAAGAACATATCATTCGGTTTTCATAACGCTATGGGGAGAAAGGCAGCTTTATCTAGTGTCCAAGTATTTGCTCAAAGATGTCTGGACACATTTGCCTATTTTATCGATTTTCTGGAAGCTTTTGACAATAATGAGTCATGAAGATACCGAAAAAACTGGGCTCATATCTAAGAATGTTTTCAAGATCGACGCATTACAATAAACAGAAAGTGCTTTAGCAATGTAAGTACCTTCAAGGACTAGTAGACAGAATAGTATGAGCTAGAGAAATACAAAATTTGATTTAATAGAAAAGAGACTAGCAGTTGGAAATCCCCAAGATTAACATTCAGGCCATTTAGTGGATATGCAGCATTTCTGAAGATGACCAAATTATCCTGCAGGTGTTGCTGTACCGGATAGAGTGTGGTACTCTGATAGAGCTCTCTTGGAAAGAACTCAAAGCCAATGAAATGTGGCATATAAATTCTCTGAACAGACCACGTCACCCATCAATTCGTTCTTGAAAGGGTAGGTAAAGAAAAAAGCTTCTGGAAATTGATAAAAAGTGGTAAGCTGAAATACTTAGGACATGTTATGGAAAACGGCCAGGAATATGAGTTATTACAACTAATTTTACAAAAGAAAGTGGACCGAAAATGATAGTAATTTCTATAATGATCGCCACTATTCGAAATGGTTAGACATCATAACAACGAGAAAAAAATACCGAAAATGTTTATAGATCTTTCCAGCTTTGATATGTAAAACTTTAAATCATCAAAAATTGTGCGGCAAACTAGATTTGTATATAATAAAAAATGGCTACCTATAAACTTAGTTACATTAATGCTACTTAAGAAACGTGAACTCCAAAATTTGTCTCCTTGGCACGGGGAATCTATGTATATGGTACTGGATGATCTTCTAATGTAACTTGCAATCTTTAGATACTTTTAACAATTATTCGCGCAATGATAAATTTTCCATTGATTTTGCCAAATAAGCAGATACTTGATAACCGAAATAATAATACGCATAATAAGATTTTTACATGACGTTAAGGATATGACAGGTGTTTTATTTTCGGGAGTAAATTTAGCAACTTGAGATTTGACTAGTGTTGGTTCATGTACCTGTAGTTGAGCAGTGGAATAATACAACTACCAACGATCCCTCCATTTATCTGACATTACAATAATATGGCCTTGAGCTATGCCCGCTTACTTGACAGATTTGGTTATGCTTGCATTTTAAATTTCCTCTGACACCAACAATAAAAACTGTAATTAAAAAGTGATACATGAATATTGAAAAAAGTCAGTTTGATTTATTGGTTGGAATTTGACTTAATTTAAAATTGTTTTGGATTTCTGAGAGGTGAGAGGGTTTCGTATGCGATATCTTTTTCTAATGTAATATGAAATAAAAATTAAATTTATACCGCAAGTTGCTGTATGTTATAATATGCTGTGCCGCAAGCTGCAAGTCTAATTCCGATAGGTAAAATTTACAATTTTAACTTCCGCATGCTGAAAATAATTATAACAATATGTAAATTCCTTTATTTCATATTTGCAAAAGGTCTATGCTGATTGCTCAGATTATTCTTATTATATTGCTTTTCCACATATTAGCGACCCTGCAGAGGGATAGTTCACGGCGTTCACGGCCATCCTTAACTCTATGTTAGTTTTGAATTGATAAAGTATACGTATCAGAACTGATAAAACCCTGCGCCGCTGAACTAAATTGAAAAATAACGAGGCTCTCCTTAGAAAATTTTTGAATTTCGCTGCTAATATTTTTATATCAAATTTGCTTTTGATGTTGCCCAAATTTGTAATTCGTATACGGTTTCGCAAACAGAGGTTTTTGTAAAGCTTGTTTTAAGACAGTGCCGACACGAAAAATAAACAGGTTTCAACTCTGCTGATCGTTCCATCAAAGAAAATTACGTTTATACTTTTTTTAGATTGCTTTTGCTCTTCCCTTCTGTTTATTTTCGTGTGTATGTGTATGTGTGGGGGTGACTGGTTACCGTTTTTCACGTTAAATATTATACCTCAAGCACGAATACAAGGAAAGATAACGCGCTAATTGAGAAACAGGGAATAAAGTATAATTTTTATTTTTCAACAGAGGGGAATTTATTAACTCCAAGGCATTTGTGGTACCCATTATTTCATATGGAAAATTCTTCTATTCAAGTGTTAGTTGAAGATTGAGTGTCAAAGAAACGTCTAAGAAATAATAGATATTTATCCTAATAACGCATTATCAGAATTAGATTTATAATTTGGTTATAGCATTTTAAGTCTCTGGCAATTGATTCTGCATACTACAATGAAGCCTGTCAAAAGTTTACTAGGTTTAACTACTTGCACGTCATTACAGAAAGTAAATGATAGGTTATCAGAGATTAGTCTCAGAATTAAGTCAAGAATACTAATTATTACTCTATGAAATCTAAAACAATGTATTAGGTATCTAATTAAATAATATTGTTTCTGGACCTTCAATATTACGATGATTTTAAGCTAAATCGCTAAAAGAAGAGACATTTTCGTTTTTCGCTAAGAATAAGTTTTTTTTAAAAAACGTTGCACGAAACAAATCATAATCGAATTAATATTTTATTCGACAAACAGGTCACCGTTAGCCGTTCGTTATCAGTTCAGGATGTCAATTCTCCAGATATAGATTAGGTAAATATTTTTTTCAGTTACAATAATTTGAAAACATAAGTTCAATTCAAACATTGAAAAAGACTAATCTTGTAGACAAAGCCGTTATAACAAAGATTCAAAAATAATAAATAAAAAAATCGCAAATCGACCATTAAAAAATATCAGGAATGAGGGAAAAAAGGTTAACCGCATAAACTTGGGAAAACAAAAAAAAACGAATGGGCAAACTTCATATATAAATTGTGAAAATTAAAAATAACAATTGGAAATGAACCTTAGTTAAAATAAAACCGAAATACAAAAAGTCGACAAATAAAACACGAAGGTATTAAAATCTATACTATTAAGAGATGTAGGTATATTAATGCTGAGCATCTTTAACTCTCACCCAGACAAGTTTCGTTTAGTTCTCGTAGTTTTAAGTAGCACTGATTAATTTTGGTTAGCTGTATTTAGTAGTGATGGGCATAACTGAATTATTTTGATAACCGAATTATTTGTATTCAAATAATATTAATAACCGAATGATTATTTGAATAATCATTCGAATACATTCAGGTTAGCGATCGCAGCCGGTTAGGAAGGAGGTTCAGCGTCATCGGTATCTTATTCGTAACTCGCAGCTGCTGTAATTGTCTTATTAAGCATGGCTTAATAATTAAGTAAATAACAATAGAATACGAGTAAATATTTGATTACGCAATATTATTGAACAAAATATAATAAACAGCATTTTACGTTTTTCAATCAAAAATACTTAAATTTCAAAATATGATTCTTGGATGTCTTGATTACATGTAATGAACATAATTATTAAAAATCTACTTTGCAAAAAAGTATTTCTCTCTGGCGATGTATTTATAGTACTATAATAATATTAATAACTAATAGTACATATTATATTGTTATAGTTATTTTACGACTTATGTATGCTCCTACATTCTAAATTCCAATATATAACCTTAAAACTAAACAAACATTAGGTGATAATTGGTATTATGTATTGGAAAGCAGGCTGTATTCATTACGAAGAAGTGTATGAAAGAAATAAGAAATATGTGGGGTGGGGGTGGGGCTGCTTGTTAATCACAATAAAAATCGGCCGGCCGGATCAAAAGCGACCGCCCTTTATCTTGATTCTTTGAAGATGTCAACAAATTGCTGTATTTGCACTTTTTTATGTTAGGTAGGCAATAAAAGTAAATTATGTAATCTTAACTTAATATTCGCTAATTTTCAACCCCCAAGTTCGGCTTCCACATTCCACAATTCCACATCCTACCTGTACATTTGAAATTTTAAAACTCATCTTTTATTCGAGCTAAAACATCGAAACTTGCTTCATAACTCATACTCATAACTAAATTAAAACCGCTGCTTGCTCGTTGATCATTCGACGGATCGTGTTCGCATTTGAATTCGTACGACGTATCAGGTTCAGGTTATTTTTCATTCGAATACTTGTGGAATGAAAACCGAATAATACAGGTTATTTTAATAACCGGATAACAGGTTATTTTTCATTCGAATAAGCCCATCACTAGTATTTAGTTCGGGTGTGCTACGATTTCTGGCACCTTGGTGTGTGTTTTGGCGTTGGTTTATTTTGATGAAATTTATTTTGTTTTGACCCGCCTTAGTTAATGTGGATTTGTTTAATTTTAATATTAACATTGCTTATTATGCTTCATTGTATTTTGCAATTATTGGTTGCTTTGCATCATTCGAATAATGAAATATTCTTTTTTTGCTAAAATCACTTTGTAGACTAAAGAATTATTATTTGCGAAACAGTCGCTTACTCTCTAATCAGCTGTAAAAGCATTTTGGATGTTTGTGCAATTCTTGTTTTCCAGGTGAATTTACCGTTGGAAAATCCGTTTTTTTCTGAGAAATTGGAAGTGATTAGTTATCAAATATCTTATATTTTTTTAAATATGCAATAAGAGGAAATAGTAATTTTCCATCAAAAATATGTAAGTCATTGGCATATGATTATTTATTTATTCCGAGTCGATGTCAATGATGTTGCAACTCTGAACAGCTTTTCACATGACTGGCTACTCATAATTGGTAAATATAATATAACTTATTCAGATATTGCTTCTTAAGTTATTTTGATTTCTATTAGATTTGAACCGTAGAACAGCCTTTATTAGATTATAGGATTTGAGTTCTATACACCAGCGTATAACAGTTTGTAAGAAGTTTCCTTTTAATCCAAGCTTATTTCTTATATATCGACAGAATAAAGTACATAATTGAACTGAAACTTCTTTAGGCACCTAGAGATTAAGATTGGTAAACGCGTTACCCAAGTTATACGGCGGACGAGTAATGTTAAACACAAAATATGTGATATAGCAGTAGTAAAGAGAGAATGAGAATGTTACACGCTGACACGACAAGACGAATTTTTCATTCGGCACGACTACAATTCAAATCAATTATGGAATAATCATCTTTTGTCTTCGGCTCTTCCGCGTCATCCGTGACGAACTCGCCCATATTTCTCTGACAAGAACCGATCGTTGAACAGGCCGGAGTTTCGTGTATAGTATGTTCTACCATTCGTGTCAGCAAATTTGGATAAAATAAAAATGTATAGCAGAATAGAGTAGAATAGAATTGAGGGGAGTTGGCGCTGATACCCGCCTCTGCCACTGCAACCTATGCAGGTTTATCCGAACCATGCTTAGAGGACCTCATTGAGTCTGGTCTTGCTAATCAGACTCCACAAATATGGAGTACCGGCTCCTGGATGTACCTTGCAGGTCCTGGTTTAATCTCTCCTAGCCTTGCATTTCTGAGCCTGCAGAGATCGTCAAACTCCTGACAGAACCTGCAACGGCTATCCAGCCCGATTAAATTCATGAGTAAATTTAATGCTAATACTTTTAATACTTCGATTAATTCCTCTAATACCTCGACTAGTACCACTAATTCCTCAACTAATACTACTAATAATATTTCTATATGTACACCAAAATTCTTAGCGGTATGTTTTGCTAATTAGTACTTATACCTTTCTCTATAATTGTGCTTCACCAAAGGGCAAAGGGAAGCAAAATCCTTAACGTCAATTATAATCAAGAAATAGTTGTTTTTCTCGCAGGGATATTTATCATTTTTCTTTCGCGATATATGCAAATGCCCCTAGCCTAATAGAGGTACTGCTTTAGGAATCGTTCTTCGGTCAGTAAACGTGTCACCGCAGCGCCCGGTCCGGTGCATATGGATCGTGCCTCAATGTCGTTAGTGTTTTCGTTAATTTACAATTATTAATGTCAAAAACCAGCATTGTCCTAGACTAGATATCTAAGTTAAGATTGTGTAGACTATCGAAAGAAGAGTATTTATATGGGGTTATATTAACTTAGAACGTTCCCATAAAGCACACTGCTATATCTCTCTATTTATGTCAGCCGCGCCAGTCACCGTAACTAATTCATTATCGTATATAATTTGAGAAGTAATTTTTAGATGGCTCGTTTATAAGAAGGTATTGTCTTCGGATTAGTTACGACGTTTAGGTTTGTTCACCTTTTAAATCGACCACCAGCATTAAAATAAGTATGACGGATTTCGCGTCTGGTTGGAATGTACGCAAGGTTTGCTAAAGGCAATTTATAAAATTTTTCAAAGGGGGAATTATTCGAGTAAAGCATTTTTACAATTAAAAGCCAGTGAGTTTAAGCGAATAATTGCAACGTGAATTACCATAGAAAATGCGCCTGGTTTTTTGAAGTTAAACCTTCTTTAGCCACGTTTAGCACACTTTTCTCTGGGTTGTGAATAAGACTGAGTCGTCACGCATATCTACCGTTCGGCTATCGGTCGGTAAAGTGTCCATCAACTTAATTTTTCTCGAAAACGGTCGCGAGTGTATATTTGGAATTTGACACGTTTTTATGCAACACTTGGGGACTGCCGGCTGTCAATTGTTTTTAGCAATACAATTTTCCGTTTCCGAGTTATTACGCCAAACGAGCGATTTTTAAAAATGTTCTTTTCATACACGCCATCGAAAAAAATAGTTAATTTTTATGAAATTTTTTGGACACGTACATGGTTATCATTTATATTTCGTCACCTTATACAGGGTTTATTTAAATATTAAATGGAAAAGTTGTATGGATTTCAGGGAGCTTCCTAAGTCAGAAACGAGTGAAGTACCTAATTTTGAGTTTTCTAAATGGAACGCCCGATATATTTTTGAATATTTAGATTCTCCCCATTATTCTCTTTTCAAAAATGTATATTATGTCTATACTTGCAGCGGTAGTTTTTGAGCTGTTCGACTTCAAAATTGCCGCTTATCTGAATATTAATTTTAATATTTATTTATTTATATTATTTCTCATTATGATGTTAGTGCAGAAAATGATTATTATGATTTTAAAGTAAGAAAATATTTTATTACGAACGATAAATATTAAATAAATAATAAAATTATTATTCAGATAAGGGGCAATTTTGAAGTCGAACAGCTCAAAAACTGCCGCTGCAAGTATAGACATAATATATATTTTTGAAAAGAGAATAATGACGGAAATCTAAATATTAACAAATATACCGTGCGTTCCATTTAAAAAAATCAAAATTTGGGACTCCACTCTTTTCTGACTCACCCTGTATATTCAAAATTATTTTTTCTAGGAAGTTCCCTGAAATCCATACAACTTTTGTATTTAATATTTTTTTCTATCTGCAAAAATAAACCCTGTATAAGGTGGCGAAATATAAATGATAACCCTGTACCTTGTGAAAGTCTTTCGAAATTGGTGAAAATCAAAAAAAGGCGAATATTTTTTTTGTATTGGTGTATTTTTGAAAAGGGTGCCACTTTGGGTCGTGCTAGCGATGAAAAAGTCGCGAGAATCAAATAAACTGAAACGACAGATCTAAAGAGAATTTCAAGTAGAAAAAGTCTCTAAATGCTTCTCTGTTTCGAAAATGTGAAAACATCGATTTCTAGGTCAAAAAAATAAGGCTTTTCTGTTTCTTCGTCTATTTTATCTGAGTAATGATTTGTAGACATCATCAAAACCACCTTATTTTTTTTGGGCGTAAATGATACCAATGTTTTATTTGTATCAAAGGCGAATTTCGAAATGGCTGGATCTTTTCCAACCAAAACTGCCCGTTCAACATGACGATGGCGATTTGTGGAATGTTATATCATAGCGTTATAAATGTCATGGTCCTGTTTACTCGGACTAACCAACATAAGAAGATGAAAGTAAGGTAATTTCTAAGTAATTTAGCCTTTGATCTCATTGAGCCAGTTCTCAAAAGAAGGTTAGAATCAGCTACGCTAAGAGGAGATATAAGAAAAATTTATCAAAGACATATTAGGCCTGAGGCCATGAAGAAAATCAAGTTCCTGTGGTCGTTTTGAATAAATATACTCGGTGCAGTTTTTGTGAAAGAAATAAAATCAGAAAAACAAAGAAAATTTGCGAACATTGCCATCTTCCTATGTGCGAGGAGCACAGGGCAATGTACTTTATTCAGTGTGCTCGTTCCTAAACCTGCTCAGAATATGCAAAAGATTATTTATAATTTTAAATGATCATATGCTTAATAGTAATATGGATTAGTACCTACCATACAAAAATGGTTTTGCTTTTTAAGTTTAAGTAATATGTATAAATAAGCTTGAAGTGCCGTATACCCCGTGTGCACCGCGTAAGGAAAAATACGTGAGGGAACGGAAAGTTTAATTTCAACTAGCTTAACCAAGACACCATCATTTCCAAAGTGTCTTCTAATACAGTTTTTGGCGCAGATTCTTCTCATTTTTTTGACCTAGAAATCGAAGCTTTTTAAAGAAAAAAATTCGAAACAGAGAAGCATTTAGAGAGCTCTTCTCCTAGAAATTCCCTATCGAACTGTCGCCTCGTCTCAGTTTTTTCGATCGTCGCGACTTTGTCGGCGGTAGAACTACCCAAGTAATTCCCTTATCTTATTTGGTAATGTATGAAAATGCTACTGGGTTCTCCAGTTACTGACATCAGATGTCACTTAACGGATCTTGCACATAACGAATAAGCAAAGCAGAATCATAAGCTCATAGTGCTTCTCCAGATCAATTTTGTCAGTTGAAAGCTATTTTTTAACATACCAAGTGAGTGACTTTCTGTAACTCTAATTCCACTGGGGTGGTAAAAAAAGTATTTTTAAATAGCAAAAGGCTGCTTATTGTTTGCACTCTCTGTTTGTTGCAAATCTAAATGAGACATGCAATCCTAAAATTGTCTTGTATTTAAATGATAACAAACAATAAATACAGTATAGCGAATAAAGTTTAGTTCATAAGTTCTGTGATTCACATGGCTTATTATTGAAGGAAGTTTCTCTGAAATGGAGGCTGCAAAATCGTTCTTTCGGGAGGATGAATGGCTAAGTGTTTCACATAGATAATCTGTGTACCAAATTTTTTTTTTGCGGTTAAGAGTAAGATACGCAGCCGAATCTTCCAGCAAACTATAGAACTGGATTTTGGTAAGCAGAATGGTGTCACAATTTTAATTTCTGCACAATAGTCGTTTAACTGATTAGTGCACCAAATCTTTCAATCGGAACAATAAAAAAAGTTAAAAATTGATTATTTTAAATTAATACTAGTTTTAAATGCATCTTAACGCTAGTATGTCAATTTTGTATGTTTTTGCCATCAACCTTTCCATAATCATATTACCATATAAACGTGAATAAACATGGATATGAATATATTGCAAAAGATATCATTTAAAATTTTCATCCACCTTATTTGCAATTATCTCAAAAATATAATAAAAATGAAGAAATATACATGGGACCAGTTTGAACTGGTCTCATAAGACATTATAAATTAAAAGAGGAAATATCTACTGACGATTTTAAGAAAATGTTGAAGATTGCGGTTGTAGTATATCACATAGCAATGAATGCAAAGAAAGAGTTGTAAAAACCATTTAGAATAATACAACCCAAATGCTGCAAGAAAGGTATTAATATTTAAATATACATTTTGACCCATTCAAGAACAATGCCTTTTAAAGAGCCAGGAATACTAGAAACAGCAAACGAAAGAAGCATTACAGAAAAAATACTAATTAGCACAAAGAGAGCGCAAAAAGTTTAAGACCTGATGAGTGCAAAG
>MU181962.1:624659-664018 GCA_016904865.1 Pissodes strobi
TGATAACGATTTGATCTTTTTTCGTTTTTGAGATATTTTGAAAAAATCAAAAAGTTGTATTTTCGAAAAAGCGCTGTACTTTTTTTATTTAAATATATTTTTAAAATCTGTAAAAACATTGTTAGGACAACTTTTTACGCTCGATGCACCCATGTAATCAGTTTTTAGTTCTGACGTTTCGGTTCTGAGAAACCATCATCAACTTCGTTTTTTCTTATGGCGGTCATTTTGTTTTTTAGCACATTTAAAAAGAACATATTTTTTCCTTTCTTATGATGTATAACACTTTATAAAAATATTTTATTTTTATGTCAAAAAACGACAAAGTTAATTTTTAACTGAGTTGGCCATGACGGCGGAGGCCATTTGCCGTAATAAATGATAGTGTTGCTATGGTGATTCGGCGGCGTTTAAGTCATTTTACTGAAAAGTGACATTATTCAGTCAAAACGCTATTTGGTAGTTTTTGTTTAAATTTTCATAAATTTTGATTTCTAAATAATATCGCCACGCGATATGCCAGTGAAGAAAAATATGACATATTAGAATGTTATATTAAATGTAATAGAAATACAAATCTTGCCACCGCCGACTATTTGGACCTGTATCCTGAGAGGCAACAGCCAAGACTATTCGCGAGGCTTGACCTGAACTTAAAAAATTATGGAAGCTTTGAAGTACCAACGCCAAAGAAATATCAGAAGGGCAATCAAGCTCGTGACGATGACATTAAGGATATTAATGCGAACCCGACGACGTCGACGAGAGTACGTGCGAGGGAAATACTTATACCAAGAACTACTATCCAAACAGTCCTTAAAGAAAACAAATATCGTCCTTATAAACCTACTATTGTGCAAGTTTTAAAGGAAACAGACCCAAGGCGATTATGATTTTCAAACTGGTTTGTAAACCAATGTCATGAAAACCCCAATTTCAGTATGAAGATTATTTGGACCGACGAAACGTTTTTCAGCAACTGCGGAGCATTCATTATTGTGAATATCCATTTTTGGGCCACTGATAATCCTCACCAAGTGACAGAACGTAGGCCACAAGTAAGATTTGGCTTTAATGTCTGGTGTGGTGTGTACGGTAAGTCTACACAGTCCGCAAAATATTTACAAAGTCAAATAGTATAATTTGTTTTTAGATAATCAACTTATAGGACCATTCATTTACAATTAAATAATGTTATATCAAAACGGGGGTCCTGTAAATTGGCCAGCTGGGTCCCCGGATATTACACCCCTCGGTGTAATCTTTGGGCAAAGTTTACAGAATAAATATAAGTTGCCTCGCTCACTGTCGAAACTTTAATGCATTGAGATCACAAGCGTGCGGCAGATAGCTGCATATTCTGTAAACTTTGTACTTTGTACCGTCAAATACCGTGAACAACTGTGTATGCGTATGCATCGGCGGTGGCTGGGTCCTCGAGCGGGACGAGGTGGTGAGGTCTAGCCGGTTTCGCGTGGTTAGATGAGTTAGTTTGGGTATGTTAATAGTAGTAAGTTGTAAAGTAAGCAGTTATGAACAGAAACCGATACTTATATTTAGAACGATAGTTTGGAAATTAATAGCAAATATTGATTTGTACGGCAACCGCCCTCCGTAGCAACGGTTGCTAAAGCCAACTCAATATTGTTTCAATATTATTTTGTCCTTTGGTCACATGGCTTCCCAAGGCTTCTATAATTTCATAGGTCCATAACAGACTTGTCTTAAGGCTTGAGTCTTGAGTGTTGACTGTCAGGCTTGAGTTCCAAATAACTGGCGGTGCTACACTTGTATTCCTATTGCATTTAATATAACATTCTTAACATATTGATATTTTTTTAATGATGTTTGGCAGGGCAGCTAATATTAAACTTACCTTTTAACAAATATTAATAAAAACAAAAATTACTAAAAATGAAAAGTTAAATTCGATGTTTGTCTGATCAATGTTTCATATATTTTTCAGTAAAATAACTATGAAACACTAGCAATATTTGTTTTGTACCGAAATGGCCTCCGCAGTCATGGCCAACCCAGCTAAAAATTAAATTTGTCGTTTTCTGACATAAAAATAAAATATTTTTATGAAGTGTTACACATCACAAGAAAGGGAAAAAAAAGTTCTTTTTAAATGTGCTAAAAAACAAAATGGCCGCCATAAGAAAAAAAGAAGTTGATGCTGGTTTCTCATAACCAAAACGTCAGAACTAAAAACTGAATACATGGGTGCATCGAGCATAAAAAGTTGTCCTAACAATGTTTTTACAGATTTTAAAAATATCTTTAAATAAAAAAAATACAGCGCTTTTTCGAAAATACAACTTTTTTATTTTTTCAAAATATCTCAAAAACGAAAAAAGATCAAATCGTTATCAAAATGGCATTGAATTGGGAATTGAATGAACTAAAACTTTCCCCATTTAACCGATTTTCTATCTCTTATAGTTTCCAAGATACCCATACATGTATACCCAATTTGGGCCACACTGTATATTCATTACCAGTTTATTTAATACTTAGCTTAGTTTATTTTAGTGCAAACTTCTAAAATAAAATGCCTTAAACGGCATAGTGTTTCTCGGTATATAATCATATCATATACTACCTACTTGTGGTAAATATTTTTGGTGGAGTATACCTTGACTTTTTTCCTCAAAATTTATTATAAAAATACCTTTCGACAATTTTTTTTTAACTTTTTTTAAAGAAATTTATTCTCGTGAATTTTTAAACAAATTTGACACAAATATGTTATATTATACTCACAAAAATGTCTATCACTTTTGAACATATGATAATTAAAAGTCTATAGAAGATGGCAAAAAGTTGTTAAAAAGTTGTATGTGAATATAAATTGTTCCTATGTTAATCGTGTATTAATGGAAAATAACAAAATGATTGAAGTGTTCTGACGAATAACGGTCTACGTTACAATTTAATCATTTGGAGAAAAGACTAATTTTAGGACTTTTATTGAGCAGAAATGTAACATAGACCGTTATTTGAACCGAAAATCAACACTGATCCAAGGTGACATAATATCTACATCTAATGATTGTTCAGGAAACCATATTATCTAGTCGATAATCAAGCCAACATAGACCCTTATCCCATTTAAACCAAGATTTTTTAAAATTTTTAACATAGACTGTTATTAGTCCGAACGCTTCAATTATTTTCTTAAATATACGGTCTTAATAAGCTCTTTCTTTTGCTGTTACTCACTAAAATTTCTTGTCATAATTAAAACAGTAAAAAAGCTAAAAAGGTGTTGTTAAATGATATTAAAATATAATTTTCGGCATAATATTTTAATGTGTTTAATCTATATTGATACATGTTTAAAAAAACATAAGTAACACAGTTCTATTCTGTCTTTTTTTATTTTTTGCTGGCAACAAAAAATGTGCAGTATTGCACTCAATTCTAGTCAGAATATTACTAAAGCACTATTTCTCCCATCGCTCAAAATATATGTAATGAAATTTATTTAGTTTATTCGATTTAATTTCATACTATTTAATTCAAAATTTCGATAATAGGCATTTAGCAATAACGAGATTTCGCAACTGAAATTACAATATTTGTATACGTATGCCTCACTAGTTGAGTCAATGCTGGCGTGTAAATGGACGAATTTGCCTTTTAATTGCAGTTGCAAACCCAAATTTTGCATCAGCTTGAAATGCGCAACATCCAGTAAAATAAGTAATTTTGTCGACATATATTATATTTCTAAAAAGCAACGAATGGTTTAACATTATATTTTGAGCAAAAATGTAGAGTGGTCCAAAATACTCATGTTTCCTTTCTCTAAAATCGAAATAAGGTTAAAATCTAAAAATATAGAGGATACAGTTTGCAAACCGGATCTGGATTTCATTGGGAGACCAAGTCTCAATTCATTTAAAACTGGCATCTCAATGATTTCGTCCTATCTAGGGAAAAAGATAGCACAACATTTGATCAGGGCTTTAACGAATTTTGCTATGCTATCTTATTTTTGACTATAAGAAATAAACATAAAAATACACTGGAAGTGACAAAATATTTGCATCTTTTTCTGGCGAGAATTAAAAGGAATTAAAAATATATAAATCCATTTCATCTAGTCTTTCATTCAACGCTATGTCATAACAAATATTTTCTCTTAGTGAAGATTTAGTGAAATGAAAACAGAAATAAATTAAGTACAGCAGTGCTTAATTTAATTCTAGAAACTTCTAGAATCTACATTGAATTAATGAAGCTCTATCAATGAGTTTTTCTTTTGAATGTAAAACATTTCTAAATTGAAACTGAATTGCACATGCAAAGCTGAACTTAAAGTACGAGCATGTAAAAAGTAAGTTAAACCGAAACTACTCTAGAAATAATGTTGCCTCTGAAAACAGAGGTTTGACGTTAGGCCCCTTAAATACTTTCAAAGTAAATCAGAAGCTATTTTTTTGCTATTAAAACATATTTACCTAAAAATTTTAAGTAGTTAAAAGTGCGATATGAGGGCAATAACAGTCATGAGTTGGAGGTATTGCCGCGACGAAGTTATATCATACGAGTATTCGCGTACAATGGTTGCAAGTTATTTAGACTTGACATTTTTAGAAATGATTTAACCTTTTTTTAATGTTTATTGAAATTATTTTTTGTTGATAAGATACAGAACTTTTTCTATGCACTGGAAAACTATATTAATTTGAGGGTACTTTAGTGAATTAAAGTACAAACAGAGTTTAATCCATTAACGTCCCTCAAATTAATATAGTTCTCCAGTGCGTAGAAAAAGTTCTACATCTTAATCAACAAAAGATAATTTCAATCACAATTAACAAAAGGATGAAAAATAAGTTTTATTTCTTTAAAATCGAAATCAGATTAAAATTTAAAATCGAGAGGACACAACCCAATCCAAACTGACCTCTAAATTGTGAATAAATAAATAAATAAATAATTTTAAAATTTAAATAATAAAAAAAATCTGGTCTAAACCGGTCCCGCAATATCATGCAGCGAAATGTTGAATGATGGATAAGACATAAAAAGAAAACCACATTAACTTACTAAGGTCCCACCTTAATCGTACTTAATTTTCCTTCGCCATTTTGTCAAGAAATTGGGCAAATTTTAGTGATTGCATTTTCACACGTGGTAAAATGATATCTATATTCTTTATGTATTTGTTTTGGATAAATCTATACACATTTGGAACTATATTTGAAAATGTATATTGCCTTAACTAAATCTTATCAAACTACCAACTAAATAGATTATTAAAATGTTCAAATTTCTACGATAAGATACCAGTACTAACTTCAAATTAGGGCTGGTAGTCTCCCTGTAAATTCCCAACATTTGTGTATATTTAAACTATGATCAAAAAGTATACAGCATTAAAATAGGTTTTCTATTGTTTCAGACTGCCACGCTGAAAAAGATGCTCTTCCTGCTTCTCCTCTCAACGTTCCTGCCGCATTCCACAAATGCCGGAAGCGTTCTCGGGTGCCCTACGGGGTGCATGTGCAACGATGATACTTTCGTCGTACAGTGCGAACGAAGCAAGTTGGACGTTATCCCCATAACCCTGAACCCAGCCATCCAAAGGCTGGTACTCAGGAATAACAAGATCAAGACGGTGGACGCGGCGTTTCAGTTCTATAGGGACCTACAATACGTAGATCTATCGAGCAATCATTTAGTTAACATCCCCACGAAAAGTTTTTTGCACCAGGAAAAGCTGCAGGAGCTCCATCTGAACAAAAACAAGTTGTCTTCAGTGAATAACAAGACGTTTCAAGGGCTGAAGTCATTAACTGTGCTGAATTTAAGAGAGAATTTCCTGGAAGAGCTTTCGGCGGGAATCTTTTCGATACTACCCAAACTCGAAGAGCTTAACTTGGGCCAAAACAGAATATCAAAAGTTGACGTACTAGCTTTCGATGGATTGCTTAGCTTAAGGGTATTGTATCTGGACGATAATTTATTGTCTTCAGTTCCTACATCCTCGTTTCCAGTTATGGGCAGTTTAGCTGAGCTCCACGTAGGGCTGAACGCATTTTACTCCCTTCCAGATGACTCGTTTAATGGTCTTAGCAAGTTATCAGTTTTAGACTTGAGCAGCGGAGGTATAACGAACATAAGTGAGCAAGCATTCAGGGGCTTAGTAGGCCTCAGAAACCTAAACTTGGCAGATAATCGACTTCAGCAAATACCTACTGCGCAGCTCGGTTTCCTCTCGCGATTAGAAGATTTAACTATAGGCCAAAACGAATTTACTTCCCTACAAAAGGGATCGTTTAAAGGTCTAACAAACCTCAGGAAGCTCGATATCACTGGAGCCAAGAATCTAGAGCATATTGAAAAAGGTGTGTTCAGTGACAACATGAATTTAGAAACCATCGTTTTAGTTAGCAACAAGAAACTAGAAAACCTAGATGAAGGCGCGTTAGTAGGGTTGCCTAATTTAAGGCATTTGGTGTTACGAGAGAACGCGTTCAAAAGTTTGCCGGAATCAGTAGTATCGTGGAACGAGCTGCGTGCATTAGAACTAACTGATAACCCGATAAATTGCGATTGTCAACTATTGTGGCTGTTAAATCTTGCCAATCAAAAGAATCTGACCAACGTGCAGTGCGCCAGTCCTCTACAGCTGCGTGACAGACCCCTAAAATCCTTGACCAGTGACGATTTGGGGTGTTCATTTGGTGACCCCAGCCAACAAGTTATCATCGTGACATTTTGCGTGAGTGCCATAATCCTATTAGCAGTTCTAGGACTGTTTCTGTTTAGGTATCGTTTAAAAGTGCGCGACGCGCTCAAAGATTACAAGTTCAACAAAAGGGCAATCAGTCGAAAAGAGCATGAATACCAGAAGACCTTCTCGGAAGACGAATACACTCTGAGGACCGGCCAGCTGCCCATTAAACACATCCCGGTGACTGAGTTGTAGCTAGAGTTGAGCGCGCCGCCCTCTGGGGTATTTTGTCTGGAGGGCGAAGGGCGGCGTGCTCGGGGCCCCCGAGGTCCGGGAGGTACGCTCCCCGTCACCGGGTTCACTTACATTCGTACCGGCGAGACCTGCAGGGCTCATTCGTTGAGGACTCTGAACGTTGACGCGGGTAGCGCGAGAAACGGGTATCCCCAGTGCCCAGTCGATTTGTTCCCCCATTAAGAACAGATTTTTACGGTCTAAGTTAAATTTCCAATTAACGAAAAGGGTAACGATTCGTTGTTCTCGCCGTCGACTGGCGCTGACGAGCAATAAATGAATGAATCCATTCCAAAATGTGATTTTTACGAAATAGAAAGACTGTACAGTAACTGCTAAGTATATTTTTGTCTGCAAAGCATTGCGAAGGCGCGACTGTTTTATCTCATAAGAATTCTGTGATACTGGGCAATTTTTACTTGCCTACGACTAGACAGCTATACGATTTTACAAGAAAATAACTAGAATCTACTGTTCAATATTTCTGACAGCTATTCCGTTAACCCTTTTTACATTATAGAAACAAATATAAGTCCCTTGAATATAGTAATTTATTAGATTATTATTTGAACAATTCTATAGAATTGTTCAAATTTGCCTTTCAAAGATATTGGAAATCCATTTAAGGACAATATCACTACGTTTATTTCAACAGTTTCAAACGTGCTTGAACGAGAACCTGATTCAAATTGAATCTCGCGTTTAATCCTCGTTGGAACTAGTTTTTCTGAGCTTGCATCAATCCATTTTGTGGAATTAACTAATTAATAGTAAAAATGTGACATTAACACGGCGCAAAATATTGCACACAATTTCGTCTTTATTCTCATTCTCACAACATCTTGATATATTCTAAATAATAAAACAATAAACAGAAATTAACTCTTGTTTTGAATACATACATCAGCTGACGATGACACTTCTTATTACTTATGCTGAAGTTAATCGTGATTAAATCTTCGTTTAAAGCGTGATCTGAAGCCACTTGATTTAAGTCAACCCTAAAATATTTTGGTTCTGAGCTGCGTATTTATATCGTCATTTTCCAAGCAATTTTAAGCTATCTTGTCGAAATAAACTTGTATTTATTCAGTATTCTTTTTAAGAGAGGTATATAACAGTATTTTTCTAATTATTTTCTTGGTGTACTATAGATTCAAGTGTCATATCGAATTCCTTGTGAAATAAAAATAAATAACACACTGATAAAATTTCCTGTTATAGTTTGACTCATTACTTGTAAAAGCATTTTTATCAGCTGATAAACAGATTAACACAGTACTGTAATTTTTAGTAATGTATGTACCTATATAACTAATAGGAGTGAACATACTGCATGACTTCTGATTTAAAGGCACTAATTTTCAAGTCTAATGGCAAACAATTAAACAAACTCAGCTGATAAAGATGTGTTTTTAAGTATTTAAGGTAAAGGTGATAGATATGAAAGAACTATTATTAGAACAAGTAAGAAAATTATTAAATATAGTATATCTGCTTCTCAAATTTTTAGGAGGTATTGAAGCATTTCTGCATTTAGAAATGGCTCCCATCAAATATTTTGTGTCATGAACAGCGTCGAAAGAAGACCAATTTTGATATATATTATTGTGCTGAAAGAACCTGAAAAATCAGTTGCCACCAATTTCGCAGTATTTTTTAAAAATTCGACATGTTCAAGACTTGTTGGCACTATTATTTTTATTTTCATAATAATTGTTTCATGTTATTGTTAAATTAAATGTTTACTACATTTTCCAAACGCTGGCATCGTACTCCAAACTTCTACTTTTTTTCCGATTTGTCGCAGATTTTTTTGAGGAATTGATTGCTCTTGCCTTTCGTTTCACCCGATAAATTATCGGGTACGAAAGCAGTAGGAAATGTGATTTCTTAAGTTCAACCATATATCATATATCATATATTTTTCATATAACCATCCTTGACCTAATATAACATTCTTGAAATAACATTTGGATATAAGCCCATTTTTAGTAAGCAAACTAGGTCTATACACCATCATTTTTCCTATATATATTCTTTCTTAAGTTATGAAAATTGATAATAAATTAAGCATATTTGAATGTAGACCCAATTTTAAACACTAGAGTCTATTCAGAAATGTTTGACAGCACACAACCTCAATTATACGGCAAAGAGCATTTATTTGTGTCTAGAATAGGCACAATAATTTCTTAAGTAAGATATAACATAACAACCCAGCTAGTGTCTACCTATTATAGGGTTGTAAAATTATAAATATGGATAAAAGGGAACATTTTCGGTACCAGTAGCGTGGATTGAAAATGTCCAGAACTGATATTAAAATATTTCTTTATATTTTCATATTCTTATTATTATTAGTGTTATTATTATTGAAAATTCACTTAGCTAAAAGTTGGGCTATTTTTGTTTTATTAAATAATATGTCGTTCTGAGAAGAACCGATATTTTTTAATAATTATGCTCTGGAAAAGAGCTACGACGTTTCAGATTTCGAGGTCATCATCAATAAGTTCAAAAGACTCGTTCGAAGATTTTTGGGAACTAGCAAGTGATTGACAGTGTCTTCCATAACGATGACTGGGTCCAAATACTTTGTTTCTCCTCTCATGTACTTCTTTCATTTTAAAAGTAGTATTATTTCCATCCACACAACCTTTCACTTGGGATCATATGAATTTAATTTGCAATGATATGGTGGCAATCGCAACATTTTTATTCCACGTTGTTTAGCAGCTTCATCATAAACGTATTGATAAGTTTTGTCTTATGATCCACAGTAATTTTTAAAGTTCCTTTTTAGCATGTCACTTTGAAACGGTATATATTTCTCAGTCCACCAGCTAATATTTCTGATTCCGTCCAAGAGCTTGACGATGGTTTCTCTGAGAGCCGGGAATAATAGGTAGCATTGGTCATCACTATAATAGAATTTTCTGAAATAGAGTAAAGTCGGGTAAATTACCACTTAACATAGTGTCCCAAATTGAATAAAATATTAAACTAAGACTATTTCATATGTGTCTATCAAAATGCACAGTGAAAAACTTAGAAAAATACTAAAAGTTTAAAATAAAAATTGCAAACGGTACCATTTACCCAACGGTTCGCTACATTGTATGACGCTGTTCGGTATATTGTACCATACCAAAATGCATTAAACTTTCGGTCTTATTGTTACTGATGAGCAAAACAAAAATAAAGCTTTTTATTTATTTAATTTAAACACATGTATCACAAATATTGAACATAATATGGGTAAAACAAAATCTTATCCTAATAAATAAATAAAAATAGTTATTTAAGTTAACTACAAAAATCACAAACACAGCTCAGTCGATTTGGAAACGAAGCATAGCTCTCATGCACCCAATTTAGGCGGATTGGGTGCACTTGACCATATTATCCTCTACAGTACATTCCTGGCAAAGGACGCAAAACTAGTAATCAGCCTTTGCTTCAATGACAGCAATATTCACTTTAACTAGGGGAGGGGCGTTTTTTCTTTTTTGGCTGTTATTTTACTTTTTAACTTTGTAGCCAATCCTATTGCTCCCTTTACTGCAGAATTTGCTTTATTTATTCTAACTCTTCTTTATATGACGTGGTTGTAAGTACTGTTTTGTTTGGCACCCGTCGTTTATTTTCTAATCCGCTAGGTCCTGGTAAGCAAATAAGTTCTTGAAAGGAAGTATTTACAGAACTTTCGGTGGTTGCAACCACTGTGGCATGTTGGGCACTTTTAGGCTCTTGTCGCTCATCAACCGATCCGCTAGGTTCTGTTAAGCAACTGATTTCTTTAAAGGGAGTAATTAGAGGACTGTCTTTTGAAATTAATTTGAATAGTCGAATATCATTATTAGAACAATGATCTTCAGCTTGCTCGATGTGGTTTTTATTTATTTCTGGTGGTAACTCAGGTATATTATTGAGTAAAGAGTCACTTCCAGCAAAATCAATATCAGTAAAAACTGTCTATTTA
The DNA here is from genome assembly GCA_016904865.1 of Pissodes strobi. Classification (NCBI taxonomy): domain Eukaryota; kingdom Metazoa; phylum Arthropoda; class Insecta; order Coleoptera; family Curculionidae; genus Pissodes; species Pissodes strobi. The sequence goes on from MU181962.1 coordinate 635,630, forward strand.
CAGGTCATATGCCTCATTTAGAAAATCCATTCATTGCAAAGCCAATCATAGCAGCTTTTCCATATGCCTCTCCTAGAAGCTTCTCACTGCTAATCTCGGATGTTCTCGCATCCACATTTCAACTGCCAGATTGTGATAGACCTCCATTGGCTTGAATATTGCAACGTCTAATAGTTTGGGTTAGTTTTAGGCGATACGTGGTATGTCCTGGCAATTGTAGAGGAATGACAGCGTGTTATCGAGCCAAGTTAATTGCTTCCAAGTTCTTACAGTGCGTTGCCTGCCCATCCCCCTAAAATTACTTTATGTTCGTCCGTTGGCATGGGTCGCACTACTTTAATAAATCTACGTAACCACACGATGAATAACTCAGTGGTAATATAGCATGTGTCTGAAACTTGCACTAAGCAGCTTGGGAGCACCTTCTGCAAGTTCGGCCGGTATTCTCTTTCTTTCAAAAATTATCATCGGCGCTACAAAGTGTCCCGCTACACTAGTGTAAATCACCAACGTTGTATTATCCCCTCGTTCATCGCTGACCACTATTCTAACGTTGTTTTTCCTTTCTTATAAACTATCTTTTGGCTTTTCTTCTAAACTGTTGAGAATCCGGATCCATATGCATTCAAAATCCTTGTCGCGTCTATGTTATATTTATGATACCAAATTCTCCAGAATACTGTAAAAGTGATTAATAATCTGTCTGAGGTTTGCACCTCACCAGTAATGTTGATTCTGGTTGCCTCAACGATAGTTTTGGATGTTTTTTCATAAAATTATAAAAAAATGCCTTAACGGCCATTCCCATTTGGTAAATTTATGGGGCAAGTCATTTTTTTCTACAAGCTTCGCATGTCTTTGATAGTAAGACCATAAAAGCATTCCTTTCATTTACAGAATTTGATTTTCTAGGTCCTGGTGGATTTCTGCACTGAATACGGTTAACCACCCTAACGGTTAGTTCCTTCCTTTGCCTTTAAATGTGTACCCCGTGGGTGCCGCTTAAAATTCGGCATAAGAATTTTGTATCGTTTGCAAATCTCGTTTAGTCCAATTTTCCCAGTTTTATACTTTCTTATCGCTGTTCTCATATCATCTTATCCAGACCACTGGCTGTATTTGATACCCCTGACAGGCATAACTGAAAATGAAAACACGAGTTTGGTAACTTGCACCGGTCCAATTTAACCAACCATGTGGTGGTACAAATTACAACTGCGGCGGCGCCGCTGTGGCAGTTACAGCAGTTGATGAGTTATTGTTTTGACGCCAAGAGGTGTCATACAAGCTAATTAGATGGCGCTAGAAGTTTACAATTTAATGAATATTGAGTTGGTACAATTTGAAAATCGGTACAATATACCCGACTTTGCACTAAATACTAACATTTGCTGAAGATATAATTCATAAGCATCGGCAGTAATTGCCTCATGATAATCTTTTTTAGTCGATTTTGATTGAAATGATAACATACCTCCATTTAGATATCCCCTATCCCATCCAATAAATGTTATTATTGTCCTTTGCTCGAAGACAGTTTTATGTCACTAGTGGCTAGGTCGCGCCGGTCTAAATCGTTCCCGACACTATTGTGTTATTTATTCGAGGAAACACCTGCAAGCTGCTGTATATTTTGTAAAAAGTGCATCAAAAGTACGGGCATGTATTACAATAAATAATATTTCACCTTTCGCATGGCCCTCCGCTCGCTACGGGGGCTCAGGAAAAGGAAACTAACCAGGGGCTAACCCAAACGTAACCCAAGACATACCTAAAATCAAGAAAAAACTGTTTAATAACCAGAACTAACCCAAGACATACCCAAAATCAAGAAAAAACCTGTTTAGAAACTTAACCGTAAAAAAATAAAAAAAGCAACGGGGTTTGAACCCGAGCCGCCGCCGATTGCCACAGAATCGAGACCCAACCATCTAAACCTCTAGACCACCACAGCTTATGCTGAAAATTGATTGCATCACGAAGACAGCGCGAATACAATCGCTCGAGTCAACGCCACATACACTAGATGGCGTTGGAGTCGTAAGAGAGAGAGAGGGAGGCGTCGCACGCAGTATTTCGTCATCGAGAACGATTTAGACCGGAGCGACCTAGCCGCTAATTTTAATGTCTATTGACAAGCCTTCCATAAATGCCTGACAACAGCTTTGAATAGTTTTGTCCTGCCACCTGCCATGTCATTTAAATCGAACGTCCTTCATTAGATCATGCTTACTACAGTAGAAAACGTTTTTCCATTCGCTCCTAAATTTTTGAATATCTCTCAAATACTGTCTTCTCCAACACATTACTTCTGCTCTCTCGATTAGTACCGATTTTCGCTTTTGCTTCTCCCATGTGATACTAATTTTATGTAATAGAGTGGTTCTATTTATTTCAGATAAGTTCTCGTCTTCTTTCACAGCACTTGAAGCTTAGTCTATGTTGTAGATCTCCTTGTTAAAATAAGATGAGTGAACTTTCCTTCTATGATACTTCATCAGAATGTAATGGTTTCCTCTTGCAGATTTTTTAGGATACACTAAACTAATTGTACCATTTCTTTCCCTAAGAAGTCTATAAATTATAGTTTCAAACTCCTGTCATATTGACACCTGTGTTACCAAACTGCTGGAAGACATTGAATGTGCACATTCAAAACAATGGTTTTTGGGTGTAAATTAAGTATACCTGCTGAAACAAAATTTGACGCCATTTGTGAGAAACACAGCTTAGCAAGTCGAACACAAGATTAATAATTGTAGTTACTCTCATACAAAGCCTATTTTTATATCTGCACCGATCGCTTTATCTCTCTGAAGCAGTAAAGTAATTTAATCAAATGAACCTTTTAGGCTCGAATATTAGGAAAATTGGGTCATTTTTGTTAACGCCTATAATTTACTGCGTTTTTATGGTCTACGCACCTGCTCTGGCGGTATAATTGAGGTTGTGTACTGTCAAACATTTCTGAAAGTACTGTAACACTTTTGGTGTAAAATATACTACCGGCTTCATGGTTTTTTAGAGTAATCCATTATGAATGTCTCAATTTTATAAAACATAATACACCGTTCGAAGAAATATCTCCACCGATCACAAAAGTTACCCAAAAATCCTAAATTAGAAATTGGGTTTAATTTTTGGGTAGATCATATTCTCTTCTTGGCTTGTTTAGTGCTTCCGTTTCATTTCTTTAAAGAAAGGCATTTTCATAACTTTTCTTTCTTTTAGTCCCTTGTCAATATTATTTAATTTCGGCAAGAAATTTAGCTAATTTAGAAAGAATGCAGGTTTCTTGCTTCCAAACCAATGGCTTGCCTAGAAGACAAAGGCTGCAAATTGGACTTTTTGGTAAATACATCAAAGTCAGAAGCTACCAATGTTTAAAAAGCACCGCCATCAATTAATACTCGCACGTCACGATTTAATTTTTTCATGTCATTCAATTATAGTTCAAAACAAATGGGGTTTTTGAATACTAAAAATAAATTTATCATTTTTCGACCGCCGCCGTCCATACTTTTGTCGATATCCCGAGAAAAGATCGGTTATTACCACTGATATTTCGACCAAATAGTCCAATAAAACCTCAAAAAGTTTCAATAGCTTGTAATATTGGCCAGATATGCGCTTCGCGTCGGTGGTGTAACATAAAAGAAAATAGGGAAATCGCCACCGCTTCAACATTTAATATGCATGTTCGTTGAAGATTTCAAATATGTACCTAACTCGTAAAATGTTGCAAAAAGTAAAATTAGGAAAAGGCTTTTATCTCCCTGCACAAGCCAAGCAGCGAAGCCAAATTTGGTCTCACTAAAAATATAACTCAAATTTTCGCTTCAGAATTTCGCGCTCGTACAAAAATTCTGTGATGTAGACAAATTTGCCTTGGAATGACCATATTCATTGCGGATTACTCTAAATTAGTCTAAAAGATAGCGAATCACCCTTTCCAAATTTGTATACAGCAAGTTAAATCGTCTATTTTATAACAGAATTATTACTATTTGGAAGTTGGAAATAGACCTACATTTCAATATGCTTAACTTTTTTCGGTGAGTTTAACCTGATGGGATCAAATTAGGGATGAAAGCCCCTTTACTCTCCATAGGGATCAAGATTAGGGTCCCAAACATGGTTTATATTATATAAACGACTAATATTGAGTAACGTTTCTTATTAGTTATTTTATTTATGTACAGAGGTCAAATAAGCAATTATTGTTGCTTTATAATAATTTGGTTACCCTACATTGAATATTCATTAAAAAAGAATGATAATATATGCAAAATATTTTGATACTGGCAGAAATTGCCAAACATTAATTTGCTTTAGATAGATAACAGCTTTTCAAGTCGTAGCACCTGTTTTAGGACCAATCCAAGACCACTTTATTGAACTGGGAGCGTTTTACTTCACGCACGGTAAAAATAGTAATTTGGTTAAATTTAATATCATGTTTACTTTGCTTCTTTACTTAACTATTCCATGTTTACCTCACAGTCCATATGCAAGCTTTTATGTTTCAAAAATTCTGTCCGGTAACCAATAATTTGATCAATTGAGCTTAAATTTAAATGATCACTAGCAGACGACACTTCATTATTTGTTAAACCCTTCCTTCAAGAATTTTTAGCTCCCATTTCAATTGATTTTCTTTTTCGTTCTTTTACACGGTTTCTAGATGAGCCTGGCAGCTTTAGACTAAATCTGCCACATATTATCAATAGAAGATAAATCGTGTCTTCTCATTGGCTATTGTTAATACCAGGTATATTTTCTATCTTGCAAATACTAAGTATTATGGCTAATATAAAAGTGCAGTTAAAACTTGCCATAATGAGGTTGGATATATTTCGATTTTGCATATTTTCGGGAAATGCATGTGTGATACATGGTTCATTAAAAGAGAGTATATGCATGTGTGAACATGGTTCATTAAAAAGAAAGTAATAAAAGAAATATATATTAAAATTTTGTAAATTAAGAAAAATCTACATAGTTTAGGTGATTTTACGTTTGTAATATTCAAGTTTCACTCAGCTAGACTTTTTTTCGTTTTTGGTATTGCTGGATTGCTGTACGTCCACTCGCATGTCGATTAGTTTGGGTTAGTTCATCTAATTAGTGTTTTTAGATAAGAAGGTATTTATATTCCTATGGCAATATCAGCTCGGTTTCCTAAGGCGAGGCTACAACGCAAGGGTTCGTTTTAGCACGTTCAATATTCTTTACTCACATCCTGAGAAGCGACTTACTGGTCTTCGAAAATCGTATCACATATTTCAGTGTCATCATCAGTGGCACATTTATTTGCTAAAACACTGTGACTCTAACTCTATTATTTTCACCTCTTCTTTCATCATCAATTCTTCCGTCAACAAATATCTAAGGATTTTAAAAATATCCACACGGACATCAAATGAAGAATTTTATAAGTTCGGGTTAACAAATGTTAAATAAAACGCGCTTGTTGAATTTTCAACACACACTAAATTTTCTTTAACAGCTTCTCTAATGAAATGATGCTGCGCATCTTTATGTTTTGATCTATTGTGAAATGCAGGGTTCATTAACAAATTCTATGCCCTCTAATTGTCATTATACAAAGTAACAAAATTATTTGCATTTCTTGCACAGTTCCAAGAAAACATTTTTTTTAAATATAGCCTCCCTGGCTGCCGTGGAAATCGTCATGTATTCGGCTTCCATATTGGATAAAGCGACCGTTCTTTGTTTTCGACTTTCCCATGATATTGTATAATGTATATGACATTCTGTCATAAGAGTTACTTGCCCAGTCGGCATCAACAAAACCTTCTAGGTATGCTTTAAATACTTCAGTACAGGTTTCACATGCTTCCAGTAGGTCTCATTATAACAATTATTAAATTGACTTAAATAATTAACTAAAAAAGCATCATCAGGTCTTGTTAAAACTGCTATATACATCAAACTACCAATTAATTCACGATGTGAGATATTACCCTTACTATCTACATTTTCTTTAGAACCAAAATTAAGTTTTGTCTCAATAGAAGTATATACCGTTTTACAATATGGCACGTTAAAACGCTCCAAAATCTGTTCAGTATACTGCTCTTGATTTAAAGTTACTTTAATCAACAGTCACTCTCATGCCGAGAAAATTCTTAATCTGTCCTAAATCCTTAATCTTAAACAATTGACCTAATTTAAACTTTAAAACATCTGTCTCGTTTTTGTAATTTGGGAATATAAAGAAGTCATCAACGTAAACCGTAATAATAGTTATTAGACTTTCCATGCGTTTAAAATATAAGCATGGTTCGAATTCTGTTTTACAGTACCATTAAGAAAATCATATCGACCTTTATATTCCAAGCTCTTGAGGATCCGATTTTAACCCTTGTGACAAAGCAACAAGAAACCCATTAAAAAAAAGGCTGTTTTTACATCTAAATGGCTAATTTCTAAATCCAGTTTTACAGGTAAAGACATCAACAATCTCAGAGTACAGTGGCGTACAACAGGAGGAAAGTTTCTTCATAATCAATCCCTTGTTTTTATGAAAAATCTTTAGTAACTAGCCTAGCTCTATACAGCACTTCATTTTCACTATTGCTTTTTCGCTTAAGCACCCACTTACTTGTCTTTAAGGAGAATCGACCAATTCCCATGCCTCATTTTCATCGAATCATTGCAGTTCCTCTTCAATAGCTAGCTTTCATTGCTCGCTGTCTGATATCAATAAGGCTGGCTTCCCCAACAGTCATGGGATCTCTCTGAAACTCCTCACTTTCCGTACATAGATGGCTTACATAATTATCGATATTTCTTGTTTTCCGAATTCTCCCTAACCTTCTGAATCATTATTATCAGTGTCGTCCGTCGAAAACCTTCCCAGAGCTCTCCTGAGCTTTCACTTGAATTTTCAATTCGAAATGATTTCGCGGGATTTCGGAATAAAATGTACAGCGATTTCGTTTGTTTTTCCTTATATTTTCATACTACATTTTTCACTGTTAACGACACGTACAAAATGGCTCTCTTGGCGTGGGAAACAATGCAAAAACGCACAGCCTATCACATCACACAAAAGTCACAGAATTTTAGAAACTTCCCGATCTTCATAATTATTAAAGAAACAGCATAAGACTTAGTACCAGTAGTGCGCCCCTTATGATATATATAAAGCGTCTTGATTGAAAGTGAAGGAGAAAGAAAATTTGCAAGGCATTTTATAATTTTTTGCGGTAGTTCCTTCATTTTAAGAAATCGAGCTGGTGCTGTAATAAGAGTACAATAAACCTCTGCCATTACACGAAAAGCAGGTGTTCGAGAGCAATTAAAACGTGCGGCTCGATGCCAAACAAGGGGAGAAACTATAAGTGTCAAACTGAGTGTATCAAATGCAAAATCTCACTAAACTATGTAAATTACTCTAAATTTACTGGTTTTGAATATATTTTTTCATTTATTTCACTTTTTAATAAAGCGTGCATAATGATTGCCGGAAAATACGTGGCATAACAAAATCGACCGACAATAGGCAGGGGTAAAACAAATTAACTATGAACTATGTAATGAAGTAATTCACACGTCAGATAAAATCTCCAGTAAATAATATTAATTTTAAAAAAAGCATTTAAGCTAGGTAATGCTAATTATTGCAAGATAAATTAAAACATGACAGGCATAATGAAGAAAATTACATCAGAATTGATCATAAACTTCAGACAACTACAGTTGATGCGGAGCAATGCTTTGAGCAATATGTTCCTGGACGCTCTGGGCAATCAATTCCCCAAAAAAAACTATTTTACAAAATTCTAAATGACGTCATAACACGGTATTCAACAAAGCTATTTAGCTTTGAAAATCATATTAAGAATGGTATTTCTAGTTTCAATTCGCCACCAGTTCCAATGCAAATATGAAAATTACTCTGAATTCATCAAATCTGATTCAACTGGTTAAAATTTGCGAAGAGGATAGAGAAGATATTTAGAATAATCCGGTCAATTGGCGATCAGTTTCAATGCAAATATGACAAGTACCCTAAATTCATCAAATCTGATTCAACTGCTTAAAATTTGAGAAGAGTATACTGAAAATATTTAGAATAATCCGAACAAGAATAAAACTGTACATTTATCGCATTATAATTTGTGCGTGATTGTTTTATAGACATATAAAGTATATTTATTTTTCTGGTCGATGACCCATAGAATACATCTACCGCAGATTATAATGTAAAACACCATGAGGTGGCTGTAATTTTGTGTATATATCTATAAGCTTTTAACATTTAATTCCAAAAATGTGTTGTTCAATGACTGTCATTGTTTGGCCCTAAAATTTGTAGACCTCCGATATTATTTTATATTATTCATTTCTCCTATTTGTTATGTTCCATAAATTAACAATTCAACCCTTTATTTTATGAAAAAGGCATTGTTTTTGTTAGTTTGTTTTGATTTAGGAACAGGGCAGTCGTAAAATAGCACAATAAATCTGTATTGTTTAAGATTTTGTATTTTCAAATAAATTTGAAAATATTTAAATCCGTTGTATTATAAAAAAATATATGCAATATGTCCCTCTAATAAATTATATATATCTGTAAATACTACACAAAATAAATGTATTTATTTAACGTTTTATTGCGTAAAATAAAATGCAAGGTGCCGCATTCCACAGAGTGCAGATGAAAGTGAGTTGAACAAAAAAGTCAAGCTCTAAGGATCAAATAAATATTAATAATATATTAGAATAAATAACTAAATGAGACGTGCCATTGCTAGCCCACTTTAGCCAAAATTCTTTAAGGACCTAAGAACACACATCATCTGTCCCCTTGTCTATTTCTCACTTACTACATGTATGTCCGCTTAAGAATATTTCCTCTAATTTCCGATATCCAGGATTTTCTCAAAATAAGTGGTCTCTTACCTCTCTGAAAACACCTGAAAAATAGTTTTCAGAATTCAAGATATGCACATTCCGATGAACACAGCCTGTATTAGAAAGAAACTATTTGCTCGAGGTAACACAACATTTGTTATCTAACATTTTTATTTTTCAAAGAAGACATCTAAAAGTTGAATAGACTTTGTGTTATTAATAAAACTGTACCCTGTAAATAACTTTCTTAAAGCTGAGCTTCCAGAATGTTCTTTCGATCTGGGAAATAGGCAAATATCACTTTGAGCTAGATGCGAAGGATAGGATGTATGGTTGCTCCAATATATCAAATCTTGCCGAGTGACCGGCAACGTTTGCAGAGGCACTCTTACTATTGTGAGGAAAACAAAATATTGGAGCGAGAATTATTTGGCGGTTGGCCACTTGTGACACTGTGCGTACCTGTACATCTCCATACCTTTTTACGCCTTAGTGTAACTTTTTTTTTAGTACCTGTTCCTTTTCACATGAAATAGATATTCTTCCTAGGGGTAGTCCCAAAGTTAATTAAAAAAAAGTTTTAGTCATCTCCTGATGATGCTAACATGGTTAGCGAAACGCGCGTCTAGTGCAAATATTCTGTTTCGGTATTGTGGATAAAACTCTGTTTTAGTGCATGTTGCCGAAGGTTCCAAACCCCAACGTAGTACCCAAAGTTAATATTAACCTGAAGATGTCAAATTTACAGTTTTACATATTTTTTAACTTTTTTAATAGTTTATATTTGATTTCAATACATTTTAGCGGTCGTGGTTTTTTATGAGCGAGTAATTCAAATAGATTGACAGTTTTAATGTTACATGCAGATGGTGCCACCTTTGATACTATGTGTGTTTTTAAAACTTTTTGCGTCTTATTGTATCTTTATTTTTTTTAATATCTATTCTCCTGTGTACGTAAACTGTATATTATTCGTAAATGTAGCTAGAGTAACAGATTTACAGATATTTGATATTAAAAGTTCCACAGTATAGAAGCAATTGTAACATATTTAAGGTAAAATAGACTTATGAAAAAAAAAATTAAATCATATATTTTTTTATAATTACTTCGGTGCATGAAAGTCTTGAAGTTCTAAAAACACACGCACAAAGTGTCGAAATTGGCGCCTTTTGCATGTAACAGCAAACCTTAAAAAATATTTGATGTTGTCACCCCAAAAAAACCCCGGGCGCCAAATCCGTTGAATATCTGAAATATTTAATACAAACAAAAGCACCCAATGCATTTTTGTTTCTATTCACTTTCGTACTATGAATAAGTACAATCATGATATTTTTACATGAGGTAAATTTCTATATAACTTCTATGGCGCATTAGTCATGGGACACCCTATATGGTGCATAGACCCCATACCTTTCTAAAAAGTCCGTCGTCAGTCGTATATCACTGACAACTGCATCAAGAATTCGATCAATATTTTCTGGCATACTCGCAATTTAGGAGCCTCAATATACTTTTCGCATCGCCACCTGAGCTTCCTCCATTTTTAGAATCTCATGACCAATTTTTAACACCCTCAGAATTGATATTTATTTTACTATTAATATTTTCTCAACCAATCACATTTTTCTGAAATTTATGACATTTAAACTGAGAGTGAAAACAAAGCGTAGTTTCTTAGAAACATCATTTACGGGACTAGGACTATTGACTACTACAACTTCAGACTTTTTTTATATCCTTAACACGATTATCTGCCAATAGATGTCTTTGCTTAATTGACGTATCTTTCTATCAATTGACAGAATAAAATCCAAATGACAACACATATTCGTTGCGGCTTTTCTAGCAGATTCGTAGGTTTCAAACTTATATCCGCAGAGTTTTGGTTAGTTTGGGCATGGTACGCTTCATTCAGTTATCATCCATCATTTCGGATTAAAAGACATAATGCAATAACTAATGTTTCTGAATAAAGGAAGTATTTTCTATTGCTTAATGTAATTTAGTTATAAAAAGTACTGTTTTTGTTATCCTATGAAGTAAATTTTCTGTTTTTGAATAAAATTGTCTGTAAAATTGTCATTGGCTACGACCCTTATCAAAATCAACGAACAATGATAAATTTGCATACAATATTGTGCTTTTTTAATGTGTTAAGAATGATCAATAATTTTACTGGTGTACTCAGCTAACACAATTTTGAGCTAGTCATAATAAATTATTTTGGTGAATAGTGTGACAAAGTGTAAATTTTTATGGCATTTTATATAATGTAAATATTAATATAGTGTTTTGTACATATGAATTTATCTTAAACTATCATACTTATTTACAAATAAATTAATTTCAAATCTTCAGTGTTGACAGTCTTATTTTGTTCCTAGCGTTCCTGTTACTTATATAGGTACATACAATCATCGACCAATTACACACTGGTCAATGATACAATAAAAATCTAGAATCTAGAGTGACATAGAGTCTAGAGTCTGGAGCGACCTAGAATAGAAGTGAGCGATTCCGCCGAAAACGAAACGGATGCGTTATTTAAGATATGCATATTTGTCGACACAGTCGCAGATTAGGTACTAAACGGCGTTGCTATAACATCTGCAAACTGTTTCTCGGTTCTACTTTCAGTATGAAAACTTAAAAACAACAAAGAAAAGGAATCAGAAACTCTAGGTAAATATCTAAAATCTAGAATACTTATCAAATTAAACACAATAAGGAGTACCTAGAGTACACAAGTATAATAAATAAACATCGACTAAGATACAGATAAAAAATAAACTATAACCAGAAAAAGAGCTAAAATGCATTATAATAATCATGTATGATCCATGGATAGTTAATTTTTTCATGATGAAACTTAATTGCTCTTTTAAATGTATTACTTATATGAAGAAGATTTAATTCGGTTGGGACAAGCATGCATTATAGAAATTACTGCGAATGAAAAAAAATAACGGCGTGTGCTTAAAGGTACAGGTCCACTAAAGGTACGCGTCCACTAATCGCCATCGGACGCATCCGAAGAATCGGATTTTTTTCCTGCATCTACTACCATAATCCAGTCAAAATAACCAAAAAAAAGTTGTGAGCTTGCAATAATTCTCATAGAGCTAAAAATGGTACAGGTTATAAGTACACTATTGCAAATAAAATATCAAAAATCCCCACCGAGCCCAAGTGTTCTAAAAAATATGTTCAAGGTCAAAGATCAAAAGTATGTTTTTTAATTATTGAGCTATCGCTATTTCGAAAGTTTAAAAATAATAATAATATGGGCTCCTACCCGGCCCATATACATTATCGGACGTTCAATATATAGACAATATATGTGTAAAACTCGCTAATGTTAGAATTGATAGAACAGATCCGCATGTAGATGCGAGTGAAGAGAGATATTGAAGACGTCAAAAAACTTTCTGATTGGTACTTATCGCATGATTCTTTTCCTGGTGTTAAACAAATCATTTCCATTGCCAGTGGAGTCATCTGTGATAATAAAATTAATTGTCATAATGCTCGTGAAGTGGGATTGGCTTTTATGACTAAAATGGCAGGACAAGATTTCAATAATATTAAATTAAAACGTGCTGACAAAGTCTTTCCCCTTTTAACCATGAGTAGCACCATAAAAGTTCATGATGAGACGGTACCTGTAGATCCTGTATTATTATTTCAACGCATAAGTATTACTAATGCATTTGAGGATGAGATTGAAAAATTCTTCGAATATGAATTGGCCCCCTACACATTATCACTCTTTGATGCAATTGGAATGCTTAAAACACAGAAGTCCGCCATCTATAGTTGCTTTCAACCAGTAAACATTGAAATTATCGACACAAATGCTGCCTACATCATCGATGGAGGATAACTATTGCACCACGTTGTGTGGGATAGAGGAGAAACATTTAACGTTATTTGTGATAAATACGTTCATTACGTACATCGTAATTTTGGTTATAGAGTGACTATAGTCATTTGATGGTTACAGTGATTATAAGAAAAATATTAAAGCTGCAGAACAACGTCGTCGGACTACAAAAACATCTTCATGTTGTAATGTCGTTTGATGAATTTATGACAGTTCCAACAAATTCTTTCAAATACCCACAAGTATCGCCTCATTTCAATGTTATGTGAAAAATTTACAACTGCGAATATTTTAGGGAAAAAAGCTGACGCCGATGTCCTCATAATTGAAACAGCAGTAAAAAGAACAATGCAATACAACAAATACAACTATAGTTGTTGGTGAAGATGTTGATTTATTAATACTACTGACTGCACGAACTCCAATTGATAGAATTGTTTATTTTTTGAAACCTGGGAAGGCTCATTTTCAAACAAAAATGTATTAATTGAAAAACTTATCTACATACTCAAAATGTCAAGATCATATCTTATTTTTACATGCAATAACTGGCTGCGATAGTACAGCAGCTATTTGCAAAAGGGGTAACACAACAGTATTTGAATTGTTTGAAAAACGTAAAAATTTAATCAATTGCGCAGAATTATTTATAAAAATTGACGCTTCTCCACAAGTCATCATCACAAACGGGATTCGCTTTCTTCTTGCTATATATGGAGCCCCAAAAAATCGATACAAGTACAGATATATAAGTTTTGTTAAAAACACAAAGAAAAATAAAATTGTACAACTATCTTGTCTTCCTCCAACATCTGCTTCTGCTTGTCAACACATATATCGTGTATACTATCAAGTTCAAGTGTGGCTAGGCAATCAACTGGACCCAAAGAACTGGGGTTGGAAATTGGTAGATAACACTTTGGAGCCAATCAAACTTTACCACCTGCTCCAGAATAACTCCTTAATTCCATTTTTTGCAATTGCAAATATGGTTGTAGCACAAACTGTGGCTGTAAAAAAGTCAAATGCAACCGATGAAGGTTCGCATGATATGAATGAGGAGACAACTAATGCAGCTTTCTTCTTGGAACAGTCTACGGATATCCAGCAAGAAAAGACAGTACTGCTGAAAGATTTGAAGATTATCAGCCAGACTAGAATTTTTCCTAAATCAACAATAATTCGTTCCATTTTAATCACTACCGTTACCATACTATTTTTTAATTATCAGCATATTGTCTAATAAAACCGAATTACAAAAAAAAATTTTAAATAATTTTGACCTTTGACCTTGAATAAATTTTTTTAGCAGACGTGGGATCGGTGGGGATTTTTGATATTTTATTTATAATAGTGTTTTTAAGACCTGTACCAAAATTCAGCTCTATGCGAATTATTGTAAATTGAAATGTGTATTTTGACTGGATTACCACGGATTATTGGAGTCGGTTTCAGCCTCGGTTTCAGCATTTCCCCCCGCAGTTAGCTAAGTGCTGTTGAAGAAGCAAAAGCTTTATGTCGTTACTGAATGAAGATGATGTTATAATTATTTGCGTGTTATCAGAAGAACAAGAAAACGAAACTGCAAATATTGTCCCAGCGAAGAATGTTCGAATATTCTGGATGCCCCACATTGTAAACGTCTCCATACTCAGTCGTGCTAAGTCTTGCTACATTCATAATTACATTCAAGCAATAGGGACGAAAGTCACAAATTAACTAACAAAAATCATTGCTATCTTCTTCAATAAAGTTTGGAAAGGGAAATATACCGTGATGCCTGCGTGTACTTGTCGGTATTCGCCGTATCAGCATCGGCAATGTCCGCACGAAACGGATTTTGATTTCTCCTTCGGAATACCGTCCGGCAATGCGGAAGTGCGGTCGGTTCAATGCCGATAGGTGAACGCAGCTGAAACAATGCTGTTAATTAAAATATTCGATTCGTACAATGCATACCGCCCCGCCTGTCCGATGCCGGCTAGTGGACGCGTACCTTAGTCGGCCTACGGTACGCATAGTACGAATCGGATTTTTTAAACAACTACTGTGTATCAGTATGATTGCATTCACCTATCGGCGTCAAACCGACCGCACTTCGGTAATTCCGGACGGGATTCCGAAGACGAAATCAAAATCTGTTTCGTGCGGACACTGCCGATGCTGATACTGCGAATACAGACCACTACACGCAGACTTTTGCTTCTTCAACAGCACTTAGCTCTAACTACGGAGGGAAATGCCACCTCCAGTAATCTGTGGTAGTAAACGCAGGACACCAAAAAATCCGATTCGATCGATGCGGACCGTCCGTCTCATGACGATTGGTGGACTCGTACCTTAAAGGTACGCGTCCACTAATCGTCATCGGACGGACGGTACGCATCGGACGAATCGGATTTTTTTGTATCCTGCGTCTACTACCACGCATTATTGGAGTCGGTATCAGCATTTCCACCCGCAGTTAGCCAAGTGCTATTGAAGAAGTAAAAGCATTATGTCGTTACCGAATGAAGAAGATGTTATAATTATTTGCCTCTTGTCAGAAGAAGAAGGAAACGAAATTGCAAATATTGTCCCTGAGAAGAATGTTCGAATATTCTGAATGTCCCACATTGTAAACTTCTTCATACTCCTGCACAATCGTGATAGGTCTTGCTGCATCCATAATTACATCCAAGCAATAGGGACGAAAGTCACAAATTAACTAACAAAAGTTTTTGCTACCTTCTCCAATAAAGTTTGGAAAAGGAAATATACCGTGATGCCCGCGTGTACTTGTCGGTATTCGCAGTATCAGCATCGGCAGTGTCCGCACGAAACTGATTTTAGGTACGCGTCACTAATCGTCATCGGACGGACGGTTCGCATCGGACGTATCGGATTTTTTTGTGTCCTGCGTCTACTACCACGGATTATTGGGGTCGGTATCAGCATTTCCACCCGCAGTTAGCTAAATGTTGTTGATAAAGCAAAAGCATTGTGTTGTCAGAAGAAGAAGAAAACGAAACTGCAAATAATGTTCGAATATTCTGGATGCCCCACATTGTACACTTCTTCATACTCCTGCACAATCGTGATAAGTCTTGCTACAACCATAATGACATTCAAGCCATGTGGACGAAAAAGTCACAAACTAACTAACAAAAATCCTTGCTATCTTATCCAATAAAGTTTGGAAAGGGAAATATACCGTGATACCTGCATGTACTGGTTGTTGGTCGGTTCGATGCCAGTCGGTGAACGCAGTCATATTGAAACAATGTAGTTAATTTAAAAAGCCGATTCGTACTAAGCGTACCGTCCGTCCGATGCCGATTAGTGGACACGTAGCTTTTGACGGCATGACAGAAGTGGAAACTTCAGCAAAGCGATATTAAAAACTAATAAATAAAATTTTTAAGGTGCGGAACATAGAAATCCGTTACCTCTGACGAGCTAGGCGAGCACCCTACCATCGTATATAAGCTACGTTTTGCACATTCCAATTAATTTTAAATATATTTTATTTCGTTTTTTCCTTAATACTTTTTCTGCCAAATTAACATCTCGATGTTTAAATTTCTGCAACTCTTCTGCATAAAACCCTGCTTTAATTTCTAAGCTTTTTCGTCTTGAAGCAAATATGTTTTGGGATTTGTAAGTTTAATTTTATGCGAAATATTTAATTTGACCAATTCGGTGCGTAACCTTTGGAGCTTGCTTATCCGCGCAGATTCACCCATACTATTTTAACGATGTAATTAATACACGTGTTAACTATTTATCTACGTAATTCCATGTTATTTCTTGGTACTTTGGGATTTGCATCCATAAGCACAATAATTAACCATGAATGACTAAAAATGTTATAGTCTACCAGTCAAAAACGATGAGAAAATAAATCAAATCACTTCGATGCTACTACGACCGCTAGCCACCTTAAAATTGCGTCATCTCGAAATTCGATCATATGGCAGATACGCATGTTACCAGTCCTCTGTGTTTCCTTGTCTAAACATCATACATTAATGGGAAGGTATGATATTATCCGAGTACATCCACCACTATACTCGGATATTACGCATACGACCCCGCACCTGTCACTGTCAATTGGTGGGACGTACTAATGAAAGTAAATATGGATGGCGTTCTTATATTTTATTGCGTAACCAAGTAAAAATTTGACAATTAAAAATGCGTTACGCTATGCACGGTTGCAAAAGTGATAATCAAGCCAAGAACTTTGACAAAACTATTAGATTTTATACACTTTGTCCCAAAAATTGTGGGTAAACGCTTGTAGTCGTGAGGATAGTTTTAATCCTAAAACGTCTCGAATATGTTCAAGGTAGGTACTTCAAAGACGACGATTTTGAAATAAATTTAAAGTATGAACTTTTGAATTATGGGTCAAAAGGGGCCTTAAACAAAGGTGCGATGTAGTACCACACTTAATTTGCCAAAATCAAAACAGCCATAAAGGAAGGAGTGAAAACGACAAGAGCCACCAACCGAAAAGAGCTGTTTAAAAAATTTAATGAATCTTGCCCTAGATATAGATTTTGAGGATGATGTGAAATTATTATGTTTTATATCTAGAATGTATTTTAGAATTAAAAATCTAAATAACAGGGAAGGTGCACCTAAAAAAATGTACCAAGAAAAAGAAAATATAATTTAAAAAAAATCAGTTATTTTCTAACCTATATGTTTTATATAATTTTAATGACGAATTGTTTATGATTATTTTCATTTTATACCTCTTTTTTATTTCATTTGACAAGCTTCACATTATACATGGATCGAGTAGATATAATGTTTATTTGTTCTAATTGTTTATTTGTTTAAATGTTTATGTTTTCTCATGATCGAACATGAAGTTTTTGATACGTGTTTTAATTAAAAAAGAGAAAGTTTTATGTTATTAATAATTATAAGCTTTTACTCCTTGTTTTATTCTGTGTACATTTATCACTGAGAGTGGAGTCCTGTGTACTGCTGAATGTACTAAAGTCAATAAAATAATATGTTTGCAAACTCTTGGCACAATCGGCTTGAGCAGAAAAATCCATATCCTAAAAAATCCTCTAATAATAACATTAATCATTCAAAATTACTTTTAATTAATCATCTAAAATTCCATTTACCTATTTTTTATCAATATATAACCAACTATTCAGATACATCTAAAATTTGTGCATATACTGGGGCTGTTACTATTATAATTTAAAGAAATAACCCTCTTTGTGATGTCATTGCGCAGAGAGCACCGATTTTGAAACCGCTGAGTATCTTCTATCTTCCCATTTTTGTGTCATGAAATAAAAGCATTTTAGCACAATAAAATTGATAAAATGAGCCACTCTTGACAATGACAAATTTTAAAATTGTTTTTACTGATACATACAGGTAGAAATTTAGGGCGTATCTTCGGTGCGTTTCACGGGCATTTTATCCACTCTTATAAAATAGAATTATAATGTGAAGCCGCTCCTCAAGAATAAACCTCATTATAAAGAAATAAGCAAAAATTTATTAAAGTATTTTCAAAATGATTGACTTTGACAAAAAATGAATAACACATAATAAATTTGAAAAGACAAAGTTTCCCAATACTCGATATAAAATAGAAGAAGAAGCCATAACACTTTTGTTTTAATGTTAATTGTTTTTTCGTTAGCGTTTTCGATTTCTCTAGAAAAAAATACTTCAAATGGCTATTTTTGCATAATTTTAGATTTTGTTCTTAATAATATCCAAACTGAAAATACGCAACTCTTCCTAAAATGGATGTCCCGGGCCTGGACCTAGGGAATCTAACATAAGGCGAATATTATTTGTAATGTGTTTTAATAAATAATTTAATTTCCGGCTTTGCCTTGTTTATGGTTGCTTTTTTGGGTCAATTTGGGCTGATAGACTCCCTTTGTCCATGCGGACCGGTTTACGGTTGCCCATCCAATCCACGCCTTGGCATTTTTGGAAAATTATCTAACTCAGTCTATTGTTTCTTTTTTTAGCAGATCCTTACGATTCAGGTAGAGCCATAACACTTTTAAATTTTATATGCTATTCTAATGCTAATATGCTAAATATTTAGACCATCTCGCAAAATATACCCAGAAACCCTCCTGTACCTACACAATTATTACATTTTATACAACATAAGTACAGCTTATCTTTAAAATAACTTAAAAACCAAGATTATGGAAGGATACCTATGATATGCAACGCGATTTCTCCCGAACACCCGAACGGTAGAATCATTGCCTAGGCCAGCGTTAACGGTTTAATACATTTGTACTAAATTTAGTAAATTTTTTATGTGTAAGTACAATAATACATTTTATAGCGATATTGGTAAAATTTAGTACATTTCACACGAGCGCCCAAAACTCGAATTTCTTTCATGCAGCAGAACCATATAGTATAGATAACCGCTGAAAGTTACGCTGGCCTTGTTTCAATGGAGAACCAACAGGAATCTTTACAGGAACCTTTAACTTTAAACTCTTCTGCCTCTGTCACTCGGATCGCTGGTAATTCCCTGCCGGCCGCAGAAATCACAAGCGTCTAGCAATTAGCAATAGGGGCAAATTTTCGATGCGATACCGTGCATGTGCAATGGCGAAACAAGAATAATAGGCATTATTATGGCTTTGCTCGGCCCTCCGGTCGCTTCGCTCGCTACGGGGGCGCAACCAACAAGACCTGACCAAAACTAGCCCAAGACTAACCCAAACTAACCTAAAATTAAGAAAAAAAAGTAAATTAATAAAAAACAAACATAACCATTAAAAAAAAGCAAACAAAACATTTGCGCGACCGACGGAAGATCGAACTCGCTGCGCATAAATAACAGGCAAACACTCTGCGTACTACACCACCGAGGCGTTAAAGAAGTTTTGCTAGAACGTAAAGACATGGATAATTCCGATATTTCGGCCATATTACGCATGCACGGTATCGCATCGAAAATTTGGCCCCTATCGCTAGACGCTTTTCAGAAAAACCCGAACGTCTGCTTTAAACATATTTTATTTTCAGTTAGCTTAGCTGTTGCTGTTAGTTAGCAGTTGGCGTTTATTTATCTTGCATTCTTGCCTCTTGTGTTTCAGATGTTTATTTCAGGTTAAAAATTTTCTTTTGTTTAACCATAAACCTAACGGAAGTTAGGTTTATGGTTTAACGTTAGATTTTTCTTGTTTTTGGTTTCAAAAATATATGTATTCGTAATTATAAAAGACCTGTAAGTTTAATTTCCATACAATTAGTTAACCTACAAAATACACTTTGCCAACGAAAGCGAGCTAGCAGCTTTTAATTGCCTATAAAAAATAAAAGCGTCTAGCCGTAGGGGTCAAATTTTCGATGCGATACTGTTCATGTGTAATATGGCCGAAATATCGGAATTATCCATGTCTTTACGTTCTAGCAAAACTTCTTCAACGCCTCGGTGGTGTAGTAGGCAGAGTGTTGTTTGCTTGTTAGTTCTGCGCTGCGGGTTCGATTCCCGTGGGTCACAACAGATGTTTTGTTTATTTTTTTATTTTGGTTAGTGGGTTAGTTTTGGTTGGTTTTTGTTGATTGCGCCCCCGTAGCAAGCGAAGCGAGCGGAGGGCCCTGCAAAGCCATAATAATACCTATTATTCTTGTTTCCCCAGTGCACATGCGGAATCGCATCGGAAATTTGACCCCTATGGCTAGCCGCTTGTTAAAAAACGGTTTAGTACAATTTAGTACATTTCGCGGAAATTTGTAAGTACATCGGTAAGCCCTGGGCTTTAAATGAAGAACTAAAAAAGCAATAATAAAACTTATCGAATGCCATTTTGTTGCGACATTACTCGTAAATTATTCACTTTTTAATTCTGGTATGCATCATTTAAACTCTTACAAAAGCTATTCATTTTCTAATTCGTTAGTGTTAATTAACTAACTATATCTTTAAAATAAAAAACTAAGTTTTCAACTAATGCACGTTCATATTTCCAGCAAAGTGTCCATTAGCATAAACCTAACTAGTTAGGTTTATGTATTAGTCCATTAAAATTTTGATTTTGTGCTTATTTGGGCACTTAAATCGTTTTAATCCCAAATGCAGCATTTAAGCTGTGGCTGTGTATCACAAAACCTATTCAATTAATAATAATTATTATTTATCGTCTTTCATTTTTCAAATTATTCCCTCCTTATAAAGGCACTCTAACTTTGTTTTAAATGGTGGCGTCATCTCGGAAGTTTGGTCGGCACTATCAACCTTTGAATCATTTATTACATATAGATTCCTTCAGCCTTCATCTAGCCCGAAAAACTCATCGACTAGGTTTACATGGTCGATGGTGAAAGATGCTATCGACCAGATTTACTTGTCTTTTAAGATCCTTTACAGGCGTAGGCGACTATGTGAAAATCGAGCTCTCCTATTGGTCGATCCATCTCATATTACGATATGGCTTCGTGATGAAATCAATTTGTCGCAAAAATCTAGTGGTCGAAAGGGTTAGATGGTTGGATCTCACCTGGACGTCCCGGGTTCAAACCCCGTTGATTTTTTTTTAAGATTGTGCTTCTTAACAGTTTTTTTTCTTGATTTTCGGTATGTCTTGGGTTAGTTTGGGTTAGCATTTGGTTAGTTTCCTCTTCCTGGGCTCCCAATAGGAGAGGCCGATTTTCACATAGTCGCTTACGCCTGTAAAGGATCTTAAAACGCCTGTGAGACACATATTATGTCATCCTTAGAAAATTTAAGTAACACCTTCTAGACAAGAAGATCATAAAACTAAGAAAAGCAATAGCCAATATGGCCACCCGAGTTGGGACCGAAATTAATTGCTGTAAAGGAGATATGCCGAGTTTTTAATATAAAATATGTTTAAAATTCTGAAATGTGTGCATTTGCAGTGAACAATTTATACAAAGCAGGTAATTTATTGTGTTAGTGGCATGGACATTGCCCTGTGTTTATGAAAATGGAATCTTAACCGTACTGTACTGCACTATACTTCCTAATTATTCTACATTATTCATTTAAATACTTTAAATTTATGCTTACGGACTAATTGCTATGGTATAAGATGCGTTTCTTATAATTTCAGAGCTGCTATACCTAGTAATATCTAAAATAACTGAAATTTTGTTATTCATATACCGTCTGCCTAAAGTACACAAAGAAGCTCTTAAGGTTTTTGTTTTGTGGTTTTATCATGATAATGCCTACTTACCTATTTACTTTTTTTTAATAATTAAAGTATGTTTAAGCATTGATTAAAGTTCAGTCGTTTAGTTGAGAATATTATTGCCCTTTAAATAATTGTGTATTATAGTGTTGAGTGAATTGAAAACATGGTGTTAACCTGTTGTGTTCCCAAATGTAGAAGGAATTGTAAAAATTGACCCAAAGTGGCATTTTTTTCATTGCCAAGAGAAATATATTTAGGCAGCAGTGGGTAAATTTAATTAAGAGGGAAAATCATTTGTTTCATCCAAGAATACTAACAATACGTATTGTTTTCAATTTTTATAGGCAGTGACTAGTCATACACACTATATTTTTATAGGCTTAACATCACGTGCACAACATATGATATTAATTAATTGTGTGAATTTTCTATTTTTTACCTAAAAAATTGAAAAAGTTTTAGCTGAGTGTTGTGGTTGTCAAAGCTTATCAAATTGATAAATCTTTCTCATCACTCAATGAAGCATACAGCAAAGTGGTAATCTATTTTTAATATTGATAATGCTCCTCAAGCGTACTTATTGTCTATAAAGCAAATGGGTTCTGCTGTCAACAAAATTGCATATCAAGACAAAATCCAACTCAACTTACCTCTTGAAGTGGTTATATTTAGAATAATAACTAAAATCTTTATTTGAAGAGTTAGCATAGCATATCAAATTTAAAAGTTTTACGACCTTTACCTAAATCGTAAGGTTTGATACCTCTATCTTTACAACTAACTAAGAAAATTTACAAAAACTGTGCCATAAGTTCAATATGTTACAAATAGAACGATGTTAAATAACGTGTTGGTCTAATGCATTGATCTTGTTATATTCCTAAGTTAGTTTTGAAGATAAAGGTATCAAACCTGATATATTCGAAATTAGCGACAAACGGGCTATCCGATAAATGAACCATATGCGAGGTGTGCCATTTAAAATAACGAAGTTGATGTTTATTTTTTACAGACTCGATCATCAACTGTTTCTTTTTTAGCAATTTTTTACGGTTCAGGTAAAGCCCTAAAATGTTTGAAATTGGTATGCTATGCTAACACTTCAAGTAAGGATTTTAGCTATCATTCTAAAAATAACCCGAAACCCTGTGCATGATGTTAATTCTATAAAGGATGTTCTTATTGAAACAACACACCGAGCAACATTCTGTAGAAGACAGTTTAAACATTGTAAGTGATATTTTAATATTGGTAACAGATCAAATAAAATGAGCGAGTTTGCTAGTACTCGAGACACTGATGTGTAAACGTATGTCCTATATCGACATCATGGACATGAAAATCTAATACCGCCCTGGCGAGCTAGCTTTTTAGAAGCGCCACTTGAGTCGTTGTAATCGCGGCCATTCTTCGCAGCAGTCCTGGATTAGCTTGCTCCTCACTGCGCATCGGTTATGCTGTCACATCGGTTTACACATTTCCGTTCTCACATTTTCCGTTCCATTTGCCGATATTTACCCTCATACCACCGCGTGAGATGATTACACATCAAAAGGATTCTATTACATTGTTGAAAGAAGAAATAATTTTATTAGAACTACTTCTAAATAAGTAGTTTTTGAGCATTTTATTTTCAATATCACATGCGTACTTATAAATTTTTAATGCAGTTCTGGAAACAGTCTTTAAAAAATATCTAATTAACTATGTATTCTTGTTTTAATTTGTATATACCTCGAATTATATTTGAAACAAACCACTGTGCATGAGTCCCTCTTTTTACAACATAGCATATTAAAATTGTTAAACTACGTATTATAAATAGTATTATATTCCTTCCTGTGATGAGCAGTATGGCTCTCAAATAATTTTTTGTTGTTATTTTGGTAATTGACGTGTAATTAACTGTAATTAAGTTAAACGGTAACAAAAGTAGTTTATATATGAATTAATCTTTTCCATTATCTAAGCAAGCTCCCTAATTGTGACGCCATGCCATCTTAAAATTAGTTATCAGGTTTTCTCGTTCAGAGGGTGTTGCCTGGGGGGCTCAAGCTAGTGCCATCTTTACCCGAAAGGTTTAAACTAATATCTTCGGCGAAAGGACTATGGACAAACATTTGTATTTCCAATGTTTACATCCTTTATATAAGCAATGCTATTTCTAAATAAAAGTTGGTTATTTATTCCTTTATAAGTTCTAAATGATTGGTCAGGTAGCGCTATATTCTGACTCCAATTACAGTTCCAATATTCATAAATTACTATTCTTGAAGCGGCACTAGTAAATCATTACAGATAAATGTAATAGCTGCTTTGCTTATTATTCTTTTTTTCATTATTTTTAATTATAAAATAGATATTAAACTCAATTAGGTCAGTCAGATTTTTTTGTGTTTCTAATCGTTATAAACCCTGTGCGAAAAGTAAAAATAGAAAGACAATATCCTCTGAAAATTACAAACTCAGAACGCAAAGCTATGTTATAATAGTCTCGGTATTGGAAACCCACCAACCCAAACTGATTCAGAAAATTCTACCCTTTTGCTTTTTTATTTAATTGTTTTGGTTTGGTTAGCTTTAGCAAAATATAAGCTTTAAATTATGGCTTTAGTTAGCTCTGGGTTGCCTTAATACAATACTTTCTGTTTCTTGTCTTTTTAAAATTAAATAATTTTCCTGAGAGCTAAGAGTCGATTTCAAATTTACAAATAGACGGGAGCTTTTCTGCGAGTAAATGTACACTTTGATATGAAAGAGATATTTTTGCAGATGAAAAAGGACTGCTTTTGAAAAGATATAAATGTATTTTTCCAAGTAAGAAAAAGTTAAAGACGTTAATATTACAATAATATTAAGCAAGCTCGTTATACTCATCGACCGATCTGGACGAATCTGTCTACGTCGACCATGTAAACCTAGTCGATGAATACCAATCTAAAACCAAGATTTCTTCTTTTAGGTTAAGTAGTAGATACTTTTGCCGGCAGATGCCACCAAAAATAGCTCAAAGTTCAACAAAAAAATTAGTAATTGTTTTGACGTTTATGATTATATTATTGCAAAAAGTTTAGTGGATATTCAAACAAATAGTTTTTTTACAAAAATGGCTGATATTCTAACGGAAACAGTACTTCCAGAAGATTTGAAGGTAATTATTGTGCTTGTAATCGAAGTATTATTTTTATTTCACTAGATAGTTCACAGTAAAATAAGTTACACAATTTCTAACCCAACTTGAATCGATTATCCGATTATTCTGGAAACTAACAGACATTTGTGTGTATCTTTTTTAGAAATTTGAGAAGATTTACCATGAACAGTTATATAAAAATGATGTTACACCTAAAGCACAATTTGAATACGCTTGGTGTCTGGTTCGAAGTAAGTACCCAGCAGACATTCAAAAGGGTATAGTTCTATTAGAAGAGCTCTACAAAAGTAACGAGGAAGGACAAAGGGACTATTTATACTATCTAGCTATTGGTAATGCGAGGCTGAAGGAGTATTCAAAAGCATTGGGATATGTTAGATCATTTTTGTCAATTGAACCAGGTATGACACATAGTTTTCTTTTGTAGTACCTAATTCTGCTTAAAATTGCATCATAGTCTTAATCAGACTCTTTGTATCATTTTATGTCCCTACTACCCTCTCTTTAGCTTAGGCTTGAACTTTGATAAACTCATTTTCAGTCAAAAGATGAATCAATATCCAATTAAATATAGTTCAAATCTTCAAGTTACTTTATTCTAATGTATGATTTAGTCACTACACTAGTCACCTGCATAACAAAACTAGGTGTTTGAGCTCACAAGCAGGCCCATCCACTTCAATCAAGGTCGAGTTAAAAAATTTGTCATATTGGTGCAGAAACTTGACTATATATATTCGTTTACTAATTTTCATAAAATTTTTTATAAAACATATTTAAATTATACTTAATGTATTTATTTAAAGTAAGGCAGCAATACTCATATGTTTTCCTACGTTTAAAAAGTTGACGCCACAATGTAGGTACTAAAATCTGTTCTTCTTTATAGTCCTATTTTTGAATCCACAGGGATTTCGAGTCTAGATGTACATTTGAAGACTTTTCAACAGTTTCGTTATTACAAAAATGACAGAAAAAATGGCATTATTTATGAAATGTGTCAATTTCCACTAGTATTTTTGCATTAATAACTGCTCCAAAATGTAATTAAATTAAACTTGGATATTTACTTTAACCTCGATTTTAACTTTCACATTACTATTGTCTCTTATATGTTTCCATGCACT
Source organism: Pissodes strobi (assembly GCA_016904865.1). Lineage (NCBI taxonomy): Eukaryota > Metazoa > Arthropoda > Insecta > Coleoptera > Curculionidae > Pissodes > Pissodes strobi. The sequence goes on from MU181962.1 coordinate 661,850, forward strand.
ACATACTCTTTCAAAACTTGAAAATCCCATTTAGATCTGGTAACTTATTGTCAAACTACATAACAAAAGTTTAATGTTAAGATTGCATATCCTCTGGAGAACTAAACAAACCTTAGATTACTATGTTTAGTCCTCAATCATGTGGTTTCTGGCAGGGTGACCACCTCTCCGGTTTTCACCCGGAGTCTCCGGATTTTCATAGCGGTTCTCTGCTCTCCGGTTTTTCAGATAAATCTCCGGTTTTCGTTCGTCGATAATACCATCAAATAATATTAATGGTTTGACCGCCTTAACAACATGGTTGGTGATTCCCCGCTTTAAACGTTTTGTTGCTATGGCGCTGGTATTAGGAAAACTGCAAGAAGAAGATTTTTCACTTCTGTCAGGATTAAATATGGGTAAAGTTGTTTAAGTGCGGTAATTTTCCGGGAGTGTTGAAAATTATTTCAATAATTTTTTCAGTTCCAATTAGCAATGCATATTTAGAACGAGTGTTTTCGATAATGTCTGGACTTTGGACTGATGAAAGAAATAAAATGTGAGTCGAATTGGTTAAAATGTTTCGTATAGATATATTTTAATAAATAATTTCTTGTGAACTATGTGTGAAAATAGTGAATGCGCTGGCAAAACAATTTCTCCGGTTTTTATCCGGCTAAAAGGTGGTCACCCCTGGATACATCTCTTAGCACCCCTGTAGAGCAAAAAGGAGCCAAGCGCCAAATACAACATTGTAAAGTAGAGCAGAAAAACTGATTTTTTTGAGTTAATTATTACTTTTGTATATTTATTATTTTCCTATAAGTTATCATATCAACAAGTATTGCTATAAAGGCTACATTTTGCCATAAGTCTTGCATTTTAAAAAATAAAACGTTATTTTGGAAAATAATGGCGCTGGCCCCTTCTTGCTTTTTGATTAATTTTGAAATTTGTATTATCTGAAAGCTGATCTCTTTAATTTATTATTCAGAACTGCTGAATTAACTGTGTTAATATATTTACTTGTATTATTCATATACAAATATAATTTAAGTATGTGAAAATTATTACAAATTAAAGCTCAACATAACATAAAAAATCTTCTTGAAAATTTTAGAAAACAGAAAAGTACTTATAACACGAAGTAAAAAAATTCTTGGAAAGAGTAACATAGGCAATACCTAGGCAGAAAATTCTTGAAAATAGTAAAGCAGACTTAGTCGCTAACATTTGCCTGGTCAGTATTGCTTATATAGTCCTGTGTCATATTAGAATATTCATATGAAGATCTTCTGGTATAATGCCATCTCAGTCCTTAAGCTTTTTCAAGCTAATTGAAATTCTCTTTGAGTAAGCCTTTGGAATAATGAGATCTCCTTGCAGCCTGTTGTGCATGTGAAGTTGTATGTTATGAACTCCTTCAGAGAGTTAAACCAAATAGCGGGCCTCAACCCCTATAAGCCTTTATAAAACTTGAGTGCACTTGGGACCCACGTCACAGGATTATATTGATCGTCGCTACTATTGCTGGGAACTAAATGTTGGATACTGTTCCAATTATCAAAGTCGCCATGGTTTAGTTTAGTTACAGCAAATAGCGCTCTGGCTTAGTTTGACTTAATTGCATACGTACCGCACTGGGAGGTGCCATATCCTGTCTGTGTTTTACAAAGCACATAATTGTGCTATGTATCATATCAGCACCCATATAGGTGTGACCCTTTAGCAAACATTTCAATTGTGCATTTTTGCAGCATTTTTTGGGCATGGTACGGAAGCATTGAAAACATAGTTTTATTTTTATTTTGCCCTGTACAATCGTCGCAGTACAAAATGACCTTTAAATTACCTGCTTTTCTCTGCTCTAATCCATTGAGTCATTTGCTGATGTAAGTACTGATTTCGAGAGCAATCCTTTTGACATCTGACTCGCCCCATACAAAGTAGTCTCCACGTTTTGTTACGTTTTCACATACAGGCAGATTCTAAAATTGATACTTCTTACTGTAAAATAATAGTGTACTGTCAGCATGGTATGTAGTTAGTACTTTTTGCATATCAAACCTGGCTATCACTGTGGAAGTATCTTTTCTGGCAAGAGCCAAATTTACATACTCAGCCAAAATGTAATTAAATTAAACTTGGGTACCTATTTTAACTTTCACATTACTTTTGTCTTGTTTATTG
>MU181962.1:685649-704336 GCA_016904865.1 Pissodes strobi
ACATCTGAAAAGTCTTTCCCCCTCGTAGCAACAACGAAAAAAGATAAACGATTACACGAAAAGCAGCGTGAAAAATGCCACGAAAACCCCTCACTGAAACTTAATAAGGCGGGAACATTATAAGGTCATTGTTCGAAGTGATCCTACGTGTGTAAATCAAACAGAGTACGAATTTATAGGCACGCCAAACACCGTATAACATCGTCTGGAATCCCAAATAGAGGAGTGTATTAAAACGAAAATAGACATGTTATCTAACTCGATTTGAGAGAGGCCTTTGAAACGAAATTGAAAGCCAAGAATCGCAGCCAAAAACTGACACTTTAATAAAGCGGTTTAAATGATTATATAAAACTGTTAGTTAATACAACTAAATCGAAAATAGAAACAAATACAAAGGATATTTAAAAATAATATTTTTGTAGTAAAATCTTTTTTTTGACGCGTTCAGCACACTTTTTCCTGAGTAGTGAGTAAGACTGAGAGGTCACGCCTCAGAGCCTTGTGCTTAAAGCTTATTCGGGTAAAGTCGGGTCGAGATTGAGAAACAGTCAGCGGAGAGAGAGAGAGAGCATTCTGTGATTCTACTCAGACGCGTTTAGCACACTTTTTCCTAGGTACAGAATTAAATTGAGCTGTCACGCGGGGGTAAAATCGGCGCCAACTTCACTTTTTTCGAAAACGGCTGCGAGTGAAAATTTGGTATCTGACAGGAGCCATCGCACGTCGAAAGTCAAATATTTTTAGCGTCATGTCATAAAAAGTAAATTTATAAAATTCACATCTCTTCAAAATATAATATATACTAAATTAATAACTGGAGGTGGATATTTTGAAACGAAGTCTATCAGTAGATTTTTAGGCAATCTCTATAAGAGAAGGGAACCTATTTCGATTTATGTTATACCTTGCAAATTATTTCGTCCAGAGTATTAATTATGAGTACTATTTTAAGTAGGTAACCAATATTCTAAAGTATGAATTTTTGAGAGGACCCAAAATATATATGAAAGTGTTTTCCTTAACAGAAGTATTTTGTTTTGGACCAACCGTGGCGTTGTTTTGCGAAATATAGTCTGATACATAAGATTTTCTTATCTTTGTCTGCTCGCTGCGTTGAACCTAATGAACTCAAATTTTGATATGATAGCGGCAACTTTTCAATTTTCTTTGCTAATTTGTCTCGTCTCACCTCAAAGAGTACTCCGCATTTAATTACCCTGCGAAATAATTGAAATTCCATCCATTTCTTATATGCCCGCCGGCCTCGCGTAACAGCGAATTTAATACAATCGTGGACAAAACTTATTTGAAATTTCTCTTATCCCAATTTATTACAGTTATTTCGTTGGCAAGCAACAAGTTCATCAAATATTTTTCTTTCGTATTTTTTGCATTAATTTGCCCTAAATTATCTCGCACAAAAATATTGGCCACTCGTATCTAGGTTCATTACTTAGTTATCTTAGTTATTACATTTTTTTTATTTGTTCAAGCCCTAAGATCTAACCAAACATATTTTTCTCTTAATTACAACATATTCGCGATACATTATTATAAACATGACTTTCGCTTCTGCTGGCCCTGAATGTATATACTTAACGCCGTCACTACGAATATTAAACTATGGTAAAGAGTCCTATAAAAGCTTCTTTATTTTGAAAGCGTGGCTCAGGTGAAACAGATTAAAAAAGCTATTAAATATAAAATTCTAAATATTTACCTTCAAAACTACAATCTGATCCGCACATCGCTATTTTAATACATGATGCATATGAGCAAAAATGTTTTGTTGGTGTTTTGGCAAAACATGCCACAGAAGGAAGTGAGTTTCGAACGGGAATTGGAATGATTCACCAACATGGTACGTAAACTGAAGGGAGGCGTTCCAATTGCACGTATTTTGGGTTTGAGTCAAATTTTAGCAGTCCACTATATTAAGCTTTACTGATAACACTGTGATGTAAAATAGTCTTATGCCATAGGAAATGTGCGTTTTTGTCAAGTTCATCATCTTATTATTTATCAATGATTGTAGCGTTGTAAATGCTACAAAATCTAGTAGTGTGATTTTTCCCTTTTACTTGTGGATTTGTGTTAACGATACTCTCGCTACCTTACTTCTCGCCACCTTACTTTCCGTGGTCCGAGTCGCTTGAGAGATGAATCCGTTTGGAGCGACACTTGACAAATGTGATATACATTGTTTTTTTAGAGGAATTAGCCCTTCTCGCCTGGACGCTCAAAACGTTCAGACAGAGATAAGCGGCCAATTTGGTATCTAAAATTATGTTTGTTATTTTTGACCATCAGATCTAATTATCGTCTGGTTTTGTTGTGAAATGAAATCAAACATGCTGTCAGGTGTAGTTTCAATAATTATTGTCATATGGTCTGATACCGATAAAGATGTTTTACAACTAATGTGGTTCCCTTCCTTTGAAAAAAATATTTGTGACTTGTTAGTGTGTCACGCTGTGAAAATTATTTATAATTTAATTAGGGACCTTCCGTGAGGGAACAGATTGCCTTCTTTAGGGCTGACGTCCGTCAGCGGCCTTTCTATGCCGACCTAGCGAGTTTCTAGTGTCATTTATACATACCGAGGCTTTCTGTCAAGGCGATACGACCACTTGGTGGAGACGTACCTTCGCAGGAAACGCCAGTGTCTGCAAATCTACTAGAGACAAGTAAAATCTACTTTGCTTCTTATTACCGATCTTTCATGTATTGTATCTAATATTGTTATATATTATTTTGATTAATGAATTTCCGATCAATGACTGTAGGTCGTTTGCTTTCCTAATCGTGTATAATATTGTTATATATCATTTTGATTAAGGTCATTGGCTGCCTATATCGTTTATATTATCGTCATTTCTCGTTTTCTTTTACTGGTTTTGCCAATTTGCTCAGTGATCTTACCTTTGAAAAGCTATAGGTTATCTAATATCGCGTAACATATATATTTCTGGCTCTTTCCTTAGACTCTCTGGAGATACTTATTTTTTTATATTATATCTGATAATATCTCCAGTAGAGAATTCATTTTGCTAATGTCTGAATACTTAATTGATATATTTTTATTGTAGTTGGCTGTAAGACTCGTGGGAGTAATTTGTTTTGCATAACTGCTATTTGCTACTTTAATTTTTCGCCTTTACCTTGACAACGAACCAAGCTCAATTCTTCCCCGTAGGTATTTTTTAAGCACACTTCTTATGGCATAAAATTGGATTTTAAGTGACAATATAGCATTAGTAAAGTTTAGTATACTGACCAGCTAAAATGTGAATCAAAACGTATTTTGTAGTGCAATTCGGAACGTCTCACTTCAGTTTAAGGATCATGTTGGCGCATCTTTTCAACGCCCATTAAAATGAGTCTTAGGAAACTTACTTTGTACATATATTTGACCTTGCTAAACCTGAAATCCATCAGTAGATTGTTCACATTCTATGATATAGAAAAAAGCAACCTATTTGGATCTATGTTTTTTGCTCAAAAAACATCATGTTTTCATATAAAATTTTCACAAAATCAGTTAATTGAATTTGGGTATCTTATAATAGGTTTGTTCTGGCAGAGATTTCAAACGGTTTCAAACCATCCGGAGTTTGCGCATAACCATATAAGCGTCGCTTATATCGCGATGCGCAAACTCCGGGTGGTTTGGAACCATTTGAAATCGCTGCTAGAACATACCTATTGTATTACATGTATATTTTTAAGCGGAAGCCAAATAATTAAAGAACGTATTGATTGCCTACCTTAACTTCTCTCACGAAATCTAACATATAAGTACCGTGCGGATGGTAAAATAAAGACCTTATGCCATACAAAATCCGCTGATTTTTTGGTTATGATTTTATTTTTGATTTTATTGTCAAAATTATCTATACCGGGTGGTTTATACAGGTGTCATGACCACAGATTTTTCTTTTCAGGAAATTTGATGAGAGTCATCGAAAAGTGGAAGAGGCCTAGAAAGTAAATTTTCAATCGTCAATATCTCGAAAACAGTGAAGTTAAGCATACGGTGTCTTCTATAAATTAGGTTTAGAATTTTCGCAAAAATTAAACAGTGAAGGAAAATTATGAAGAATATTTAAAACAAAAAAAAAACAACTTTTGCACCATATCTTCTACATGAATCACTCTGTATACATAAATTTGACACTATCATTAGTCTGTTGATTTGTCCCAAATCAAATTTAGCATTAATACAACATTTTTGTCTTAATAATTTTTTTCAAATTTTCAGTTTAACTGTAAACTATTTAGTGCCTCAAATCTATTCTTATAAAAATGTAACTTAGTGATTTTGATATACTCTGCTGCCACTAAGGTACCTTTAATGCCTTTTTATAGAAAATTTCAATTTGATGAAAATTATTGTCCTTTACTTCCAGGTAAAAAATCGGAATATTTGTATCGAATACTTTAATATCAGTTTCCTTTTTAATTGTCAATAATTGAAAGGAATATTTGAAGATTTACAGAAAATCTTAAGCCTATAAAGGAAAATTGCCCGCTTGTGTTTTGTAGCAAATAAGAACTGAAACCATTTTAATGTCGACGAACTCAATGAAATGTGATTTTGAGCCGTAGACAAGGATTACGTTTCGTGCCAATATAAAATATTCATAAAAGAGAAAAATAACATTGTGGGATTTTACATCTACTGTCAAAACGTTAAATAAATCTGCCATTAAATAAAAAAAGATAATTCTATTTAAACTTTGAAGCTAGATAGAACGATCATCAAATTATCTGAAAATCCTTCAGATCTTTTTTATTTTTAATCTTCAATACAACACTGAAATATTTGAGGTATAAAGCAACCGATGAACCCAGCTTTATACTACACAGCAGAAAGCTTTATTCACTTTACTCTAAAACTAAAAAACCAGTTGCAAATGAAATGCTGAAAGATTTTATATAAAAGCTCTTTAAGAAGGTTATTTTGTTTTTGTTAGTTATTGGTTACGGTGTTAAGTTTAGAAATATGGGTTCAATATGTATGCATTTTCAAGGTAGTTTACATTTATTGTATCACTTATATTCATGCATAAATATTAGATGTTCATTGAACTCTTGTTGAAAGCGTACGTGTGTTTTATTTTTGAGATTTGATTTCGTAGGCTGATTCGCTCCGCCCAGCATTGGCGAGATTTCATTCATCATTTTTATATTCTGATATAGAAGAAACGTTAACTTGATACGCCGATAGAAATTTTTTTCTGCCTCTACTCACTTCTGTAAACATCATTATACTTGTGGAGCTAATTTTATTGTTCTTGATTTCATAGACCATCAAAAACAATGCCCCAAAAACAAAATTACCCTGATATTATAGAGCGGTAAGATAATATGGTTAATTTAAATTCCATACAGTAGACCAGCAATCGAATATAATCAAGCCCAAATGTATTATTTTGTTAAGATTAATTACATTAAATTTGTTCCCGACTACATAGAGGTTTGTTCGCAAATTTTACTTTACCTATTGGAAACTGCAGCTGCTATTTGAGCGCAAAACGTGGCCATACCAAACTAAAATAATCAATAACAACAAATTTAATCCCCGAGCACGTACCATCAAAGAAAATGGAATATTTATAATGTTTTCTTAGAGCTTACTTAGATACTTAAGAATCTACATCCAGGATGTTTATATATCAATGTTGAAGGCAGCTTTATTTTAGCACTTAAGGCCGCCCATAAGTATAAAACTTGTGTTTGTCCGAAACGCACCTCAGTTTACATTAGAACTAATAAAGTATGACCGCACGTAATTCAGTATTGTGGGTCAGTGTTAAAAACGCCATAAATTTGGTATTTTTTTGTAGTGCTGGTCATCGAAATAGCGTTCCGATTTGCGAAAAGTTATTTTGGGATTTTTAGCAGTCGTTGAACACCTGTGACGCTAATTGGCATACTGATGTTATCGATCATTAAAATCGAGAAAATCGCTCAGGTATTTTTGGTTCTACTATTGCAGAAAATGATAAAAAATATTACAAAATTATGATATTAGAAGGCTATTCAAAGCGTGCCTCATATAAATTTTCCTTCCATAAAAACTCAATAGTTTTGTCAAATATCCAAACTACGTTAAGTCACAATTCTCTCGGATAATTGGAGTTACACTCTATAATTTATAATTTAAAAATATCATTTTTAATCAACGTCTTTTACTGAAAATTTAGTACAGTAAAGCAGATGATACAGAGTGCTTCATGCATGAACATTTTTGGTTGTCATCTTCCAAAGCAATCCGGTAGTTTCTCGATAACATAATTTCTATATCTTTATAATTACACCATCTGACAATTCCGCTATTCTTATTTCAGATATTATTATTTGCCAATCGGCTCTCTATAGATTTTGGGGGTCAACATATTTTTAGGCATAGTTCACATTACCTGATGACTTGTAAAACGAGCAGAACTTAGTTATATAAATGGGACACCTTGCATAATATACATTTTTTTGTAACTATTACTGAACTTAGGTTCGCTTTTAAAACTTAGTATTTTACAGGCTTTCACAGGCTGTAGAAACAAAGCTCTCTGATTTTCTGGAATAATAATTTCTTTTATTCAGAAACAACTTCTGGTCTAACCAAAATTATGTCTTCCAATCAGAAGTTCTCTGACAACCTTTTATCCTGTCCACTCTGTGGAAGCACGAGACATGTTAATTTTGAAACGTCGGTAGTTTGGGTTAAATGAGTTGGGTGCTATGTGAAACATATTTAAATTATCTTTAAATATGTATAAGAATATTTTTTAGGTATATACGAAGTCTTTTATTTAATAAAAAAAACTATTTTAATATTACTCCAACTAAAAATGCTGCCGTTTGTCGGTTCCCTCTATCTGTATAAATACACTCTTTAGAGGAAGCTCAAAAAGTATGAAATTTATGTGTATATTTCTGCCATCTTTTTGACTTCTCTCACATTACATCCGAGGCTTGTGTTTTCTGCTCTTCCAGTAATATTTTTAGCGTTTCGGCCCTATAATAGAGTGGGAAAATTGAGCACAGAACGGATCAAAATATCTGCAACTTTTGTCCTATTTACATCACCATTATTTTCGATTCCTTGCTGCACTTTGTACTACTGAATTTAATTTTGTGATTTTTGCTAGTTTTGTTCCCATTATTCTAAAATCTTCGACAATCAGCTAAATATATATCAGATGATAATATAGGAAGGTAATTTTTAGTTAAAGGTAATTTTCCATGGATTAAACTGAATAACATAAATTCGCATTTTTATAGAGGTATTGGCATTATTCGATGATTATTTTCATAGGGTCAATAAAATTTTAAACGTATTTTTAGTGTTCCATTCACATTCAATATCATTCAAGACTTTCAACGTTTGAACTGTTAATCTGCTTAATATCTTTGAGCCAATTTTATATTTCCTTTCTTATTTCGACTTAGTTCAACATAGAAAGCGGTCCTGTAAATATTTGTGAGTTACATAATATATTATGATCGTATGTCGCAGTAATCATAAACACTTTATCATACTGACGTCAAAGTGCATAGCCGACGAAAACTGTGTTGTTTCCGCCGATAGAAAATATATATATATTTGGAAAAAACTATACTCTACATTTTCTGAGAAATGATTCGCTCCTTGCTGAAATGTATCTTTTATCAGGCATAACGAGCTCGATTTGTAAGGATTGAGTGGATAAAAAGCATATCCTTCTCTAAAATCCAGCGCATAAGATATTTTGGTTTCAGAGCATCCTTTTTTACGTTTCGACTTTTTTTTAAATCCAACGGGCTTGTTGAGAACCTGACTATCTTAAATATTTATTAACCCAGGTAAGAAATGAAGTGTTATTTTTCAGTATTTTTAATTGCCACCTGTGCACAGGAGGTGTGGAAAAGTCAGAGTCGTGCTCACAGAAAAAAATACATCTTTGGTTTCAAATTTTCATCTTCACAGACAAAAACCATGAATAGTTAAAAGATTAGGGTATCTGCTTCATAATTTCAGACTCAATGTATCAAGAAATGTCAATGTTAAAAGGTCACATGTGTTCATGAAAGTTAGGTATTACTGTAACAAGTGCAAAAGTCCAACTTTTTTGCACGCGACGCGAAAATTGGCAAGTTAAACCGCAGGTTGGGTTAGTTTGGGTATATTTTTCATTTTATTTATCACTACTTAATTATTAATTTAAATGTAATATTATTCGAGCAGGTGACCTCTCAAATTTCAACGTTTTTTGACATGTTCTATCATTAATAACAAGAAAACTTTTTGTAGGTTATTTCGGTTGTTATGGTCAAGGTTTTTAAGCAAATAAACCCAATTAAACACATGTCTAAGTAATGATTATACAGTTTTTAAAATTAGTTCGCATCAGTGCGTCTGTGTAGCAAACAATGGATGATTCAAGTGATTCTGAAACATTCTGGAAGATGTAAGAGTGGCAGCAGAAGGAGCAATATCAGAGCTCATTTCTAATAAATCTAAGCATATTATCATAGGTTTAAATAAAGGTATACGGAAAGAATGGTTAAAATGTTAACGAGACTGTCTTTGGGGCGATCTTCTCTTTTAAATCCAAGGGAGTTGAATCATCAACCCCGTGGTCTGAATTTCCCATGTTAAGATCGATGTTTGCCTTTGCGACAAAACCGCAATATCAAGCAGTACCCAAAGCTAATGGCATTCTTAAAGAGAAATTTTGTATGATATCGCCCAGAAAAGTCCAAAGTAATTTTCAGGGATGAAATATCTAAATTTTTAATTGAAGCTCCAAATAGTAAATATTTACTGATAAAAGTGGTTACTTTATTCGTAATAGCAGACGCTTGTCGTAGAGACGAATTGCAAAAAAATTTCAATAGATAGTATAGATCACAAAGGTGATATTTTGATAATAAAAAATCCTTTACAAGAACAGTTAAGGCAAGAACTTTTGTGGTACAAAAAATATGGACGGGCTGAATGTTATCGAAACGTACAACGATACAATGGCCCCACATAAATTATTTTTGTAGCATATATAGTCTGTTGGAATAAATACATTTGGAAAATTTACTTCTACTATAGCAATATTTTTGAAGTTGTCGCAGCCTGAGCTATATACTAGACATGCTTTTGGACGTTCTTCTGCTACGTTGATAGCAGACCAGGAAGGAGAAGCTTTATAAAAAAAAAAGGCACGCGAGGTTGAAGTCCTCCAGCTTTACTGAGGGCTATGTTGAAGAATCTTAAAGCAGCAAAATGAAGATAGCAAATTACTCCAAGGGCTGTCGTCTATTTATGGTAATACGCAAAATCAAACTCTACTCCACAATATGTAGCAGTTGAATGTGATTTTTTATTTTCAATGTTGATTTATACTTAAATGAAATTATTAAATCACTAAATGAAAATGGATTTACCTGTCGGAGATGTTCGAGATCAGCCTTATTTCCTAGCAGTACCGTCGGAATCTGCGTCCTTAATTGCAAAACCCTCTGCATCATATCACTAGCTTGATTGAAAGAATTTCTGCAGGTTATATCGTAAACTACAATCGCAGCGTCTGCCCAGTGTATGGCTTCTTCGGGGAAGGCTTGTAGATCGCAGCTGCAGACGTCTACGATCTCCACCTCTAGGGATGTGTTATTTATAGTGAGTGTCTGTTTGTATAGAAGATCTGAAAAGAAAAAAAATAGTTTTAAAGGAAAGTTGTTATGTGATCCAGGATACGTTCTGCCTTCAAAATTGCGTAAGCTACGGTACGGTTTCACCAAAATCAAAAATATTTCGTGAACATAAGAAATAAGGAATTGCTAATTCCGACGGCTTCCTTTTGCTCAGAAACATTCAGATTTTCGAATTAGATTATATTACATAGACAAACATGCACAATGTATTAATTGCATAGTACTATCGAGTACAAAATTATTTTTTTTTCTTGTGGTTACTACCTGCGAAGGAAAAGCCAAACCAATTTTTTCAAACATTTTTTGAGTTTTTTGAAAGTTTTAGTGGTAAAGTCTGCAGAACCTTAATGCGATTTAACATCTTTCCGCTGATTAGCAACAAGAAACATTTATAAGGGATCTATTTTTATTTGGATTTGGGAAGGCACAGTTAGCCTGTCTGATGATACTTCAAATGTCGAAACCGATCACAGGTGGATCCGTCTCGGATCTAATTGAAAATCAAACTCCTATATTAACTTCATCGTCTTCCGAATAAGAACTTAGCTTCTACACTATGAATTATATATTATATAAACAAGGAAACACGGTTCTTTATGATTCGTTTATTTCCTTCTTATTTGAGATGTTCCAAAATTATTTCTTATTTTTTTAATATCAAAGAAGAATTCCCTTGCCAAAAAACAACCGCTTAATATTCCCAAAACTTTCTTGTTTCCATGCAAGATTCGGCATCAGGAAGTTCCAGACAACCAAATATCTCTTTATGACTTTCAAGAGCGTGCCAGCAAAAAACGAATTTGGCTTTTGTTCTAAAATCGCTCTCGTTGTGAAGTCAGACGTAAAGTTTGGATATCCTTTTTGTAGACGGTAATATTACTAAATATATATCGCTAAGGGAAAATTGAGTTTCACTTCTGACAAAAAAAACGTGGAGTATAACGTCTACATTTTTCAGGTGGGGTGTAGCAAGCCTCTTTCTGAATTTACAATCTATTAAAAGACGGGGGCGAAAGGTGCTGTAAAGATAATCAAATTGAATATATTATTTTAAAAAATGACGGAAGAGGGATTATGTTACACAAATAATAAAATTAAAATTATGACCAAATTTATGTGCCACGTGGATAATATAAAATGCCTTATGATGATTTTAACTGTGGATGATTATAAATGTGTTACATCAGTCGCTGGTGACCTTTAAGCTGAATCAAGGAATGTCATATCTGTCAGCGTAAAAAAAAGGAATCTAAATTTAACACCTCAATCAAGCATTGGAAAAATTCAGATATAAATATTTAAAAATCTGTTTAAGTAGTGCGCAAAATGCTTTTTTTGCAAATAACAAACGTGGTATTGTATAAAAATCGCTAGCTCTCAATTAAACAAATATGGCGCTTGACCCAATTTGAAAATATTATGTTTTAAATTGTTTTTTCTTTTGTGAATGTAACATGAAATTTGGATTTCTTATGTAAATAAATCGGCGAAAAATAGTATTAGGATTGCAAGGAACAATTAGTGAGGTCTGATTTGTTTTCTTTCGCGAATTAGATTTGACGAGGAAAAATAAAATATTGGCATAAATATTATGAATATGTCCATCACAGATTAGTAATAATAATGTATATATATTTGAGAGCTTCAGCATGTGCCACTATCTATTAAAGATTAAGGCATTATTAGAAATTGACGTTAAATAGCATCTTCATGAATTTAACGAAAACCTGCATTGCAATAAGATATCATGAACGAATTGAATTTATTATTTAAATCCCTGCAGAAAAATATTGTTACTAATATAAAAGTAAAAGCAAAACTGCATAGAGTATAGAACCAATTGTCAAAAAGCAAGAAAAGAATACGATGAAGAGATATTCACGCTGACAATGATAACCGATAATTTCCACTACAGAATCTTATTCGCTGACGATGAAGAAGATCTTTAGAACAATGATAACATAAGTTCTGTTATCATTGTTCTTACAGAACTAAAATAGCTTCACAAACATTAATGTAGAATAAAGGGCAGCAAAAAGCAAAACAAATTAGCGACATAACAATAGGACAAATTACAAAATCAGAGGAGAAGCTGCAGATTAGCAAGAAGAACCTCAAAATAGAAAAAGGAAGATGATTGAAATGAGCAGCATTTGGCAAACTGTCGGCGCTTCCAAGGAACAAAAAGCTATACGATATATCATGTATGCCCCTTCCAACATATACACAACATAAATAAACAATAAACGAAGCAGATTATGACTAAATTAAAAGTAAGGCAACGAGACGAGAGCGGTATTTATAATGCACAGTGTGTAACAAAAATATGGAGCACACGATAGGACATAATTTTTTTAAATAGAACACCTATATTTTACTAGATATTCCAATTCTGCTTAAAATTCTCAATACTTTTTATTAAGAACATTTTTGTTGGAAAGTTAACAATAAAAATCGTGGTCTAATATCAATATTTTAATATATTGCTTATTAAAATATTTGCACACGAAAGGTCACCTGACATGTCTGATAATGTCAGTTTACAGAAATAGATCGTTTAAATGAATGCAAAAGAATTCAAATTTTAATGATACTTGGTTATGGGAAGAGAATACGAAGGCAACAAAATATTTGTAAAATGTCCAGTTAAGATGATTTTGCAAGGAAAAATATAAAAAAAACGTCTGTTTATCAGACTGTTTGTTGTTTGTATTTTTTGCGTAGGGTTTACGCATTAAACTTTTATTAAGGATAGTACAACAAATAAGGTTATTATATGGTTTCAAACGTGTAGTCCACTGTATAAATACTGATTTCCGTACCTTATCCTATTTCATCTGCAGCTTCTTTTGTCACATTACCTCCTAGATTTTTATTCAAAAAGTCCAAGTTTTTGAAGTTCTGCCACTTAATTATCTCGATATATGAAATTTTGTAGAAGGGGCCTGACAGTTTATTTTTCCTCATTTGACATTAGAAAAGAATTGAAATTTTAATAATACTTTATTGGGGTTTGGAACCTTCGGCAACATGCACTAAAACTGAGCTTTATCCACAATACCGAAACAGAATTTTTGCACTCGACGCGCGTTTCGCTAACCATGTTAGCATCATCAGGAGATGATTAAAACTCAGTTTTAATAATGTCCTAATGATGCTAACATGGTTAGCGAAACGCACGTCGAGTGCAAAAATTCTGTTCGGTATTGTGGATAAAGCTCAGTTTTAGTTGGTTATGGGAAGAGAATACGAAGGCAACAAAATATTTGTAAAATGCCCAGTTAAGATGATTTTGCAAAAAAAAAACATAGAAAAACATTTGTTGATCAGACTGTTTGTTGTTTGTATTTTTTTGCGTAGGGTTTACGCATTAAACTTTTATTGAGGATAGTACAACAAATAAGGTTATTATATGGTTTCAAACGTGTAGTCCACTGTATAAACACTGATTTCCGTATCTTATCCTATTTCATCTGCAACTTCTATTGCCACATTACCTCCTAGATTTTTGTTCAAAAAGTCCAAGTTATGCCACTTAATTTTCTCGATATATGAAATTTTGTAGAAGGGTCCTGACAGTTTATTTTTCCTCATTTGAAATTAGATGTTCCTATTTTTTTCCATTCAATCTTATGTTCCTTCCTGTCAGTCCGCAAATAAATTTTGACAACGGGGGCAGATTTGCTCTTCGAAACGTCAAGCATTTTTGAGTTTTTAAGATGTTTCATCTTCTTTCGGATAACTAAATTAGAACTTCTGTAATTTAAGCCCTGTGGTCAGGTCCGAGGCGGCCCTATATGGAAGTTTTCCATTAAACACAAGTAGAGAAATAGATAACAATTTGTATCTGAAGTAAAACATAAAAGTTGCATAAGCGGACTGCTATAATCAGTAATACTGGTAGACTTGTGTGATTCGAATTGAATCGAACTTGATTCCATGTACTGTGAACATGTCTTGTTTTGATCGAATATCTTATTTTCATATGGAGATGTCACAGGAACCTGTACTGTTTTGAAACGATTTGAAGAGGTGGATTGATCGAGATGCCCAAAGTGAGCCGAAAATTGATATAAAACATGTTTTAATAAAATGTGGACAAGTTCTTTTTTGAATGAGCGCTCCAGATATATCCTGATTGAAATCGAGTAACTAGATCTACTGAAAGTAGAGTTCTGCATAAAAAATAACACTGGTCTGAAGATGACTATGATACGCTATTGGAATGTTGTAAAACCATAATGAAATGTTACATTCACCGAATAGTTTTCACTGACGAATCATTTTTTAAAGAGAAGGTTAATAGGCATAATTATTGTCGATATTGGGTCAGCCTAAATTCTCCTTGGATACATAAAAATCATACCCAATTTCCCCAAATGATAAATGTTTGGGCTGATATGATAGGCCGAAGATTAATTTATTTATCCCATTAACTGGAGAAAGATATTTAGATTTTTTTAAAAACAAAATTGTCCAGTACTATTTTCAAATAATTGTAAGTAGCTGTTGTTACTTTATTTTATTCGTTTTTCAAATAACGTGATTTTTAGGTAATAATCAAGCAGAAAATGATGAAATATGATTTCAGCACGGCAGTGCCCTACCACATTATGCTCATAATGTTCGTCAATATCTGGATGTTGGCGAGCTTGGTCTCCCGACCTGTCCTTCCTCCTGTACTTATTGTGGAGCCACCTCAAAAACGTGGTTTCCAAAACGAAACTAAATGACCTCGATGATTCAAAGTTAAAAATAGAAAGACAATGTATAAGAATCAAGGAGGAAACTGACATCGTTCTAAATGTTTTCCACAGTATTTGGCTCCTGTCAGGAAGTAGACGAACAACATTTCTTTCATTAACGTTTAAATTAATTTATTGTTTGTTTTATTGCATTGTATCCATGATTTTTTCAAAAACTTAACTTTAAAAAAGGTGCTCTTAAAAAAATCAATTGCAGATAAACTGTAAACTTGGTAGCAATGCAGAACTCACCATACAATCAGACATAATCTCATACCTATGTGTACAAAATGTCATTAAATTCAGGTGTGCGATACCTGTGATATTTCGTGTCATTGCGCGTAGATAATATCATTTAAAAAGATAGATACGAACCAAAAAATATCTCCCCAAGGAAAGGTTATATCTAATGGACCTCTATAATCAAAAATAACCTGTTGTTGTTTGCAGGTGTCACTTTTTAATAAAAAAATTAAAGTGAAACGCTTGTTTATTGTTTACTTAGCGAAGGCTTTAACTTGCGTAGTATTGATTACGTCTATAGTTTTACAAACGTTCTGAATAGATGCGTAAATTTCTATTTGATTATATGCTGTTTTATATTTAAACTGAATGGATTTTCCAGAATTCTACATGCCAAAGTTAGTTGTGTCTGTTTTTATTCAAAAAACCAACGCAAGTAAAAGTTTCAAATATTTTACATGACTTTATTGAATTATCAGTTACAACTGCAATAAAAATAATTAAATTTTATTAAGGCGCAGTAGAGTTTCTAATAAATATTCACTTGCTTTCTCTACAAAGTAAAATATTTAAATTTCTACATAGAATCAGACACTCTAAGAAACTAAAGTAACTATTAGAAAATAATAATTTTTTAGTTTTAATTAATCATTGACAATATCCAAGGAGGTATTTTGTAAATATAATATAATATAAGACTGTTTATAAGCAATAAGAAGGAAAATAAGTATTCGTCTATTATTTTTGTAAATATTATCCCCATAAAGTATTCAGTTTCCACCAAAAGTATTCAATTATTAAAAAAATATATTTCTAAAATTTCAAAGATATTGTATTGATCGTAATTGTTTGAATTATTAAAAATGTTCGAGGAATCACGCGAGCGAGCCTTTATATCATTCTATAAGTGAAATGTGTATTTAATAATAAAATAAGCAAACTTACTCTTGGAATTGTCTGGTAATCCCATTGTATATTATACAATAATGATAAATCTTGTAACTGTTTTAATTTTTCGAATTTTACCGGAAGATGAACTGCATATAATTAATAAAAAAATTATTCTAAGTGATACTTCTTTAAATGTGTTTCTCTTATTGTTATCATATCATTATAAAAACTAAATGTTAAGATTTTTATAACACTTGGTTGTACTCTGGACATCACTTGATGCTACATATTTCTCTGCAGTGTATGCTTTAGTTTGGTAATTGTAAATATTCAAATACTGATATTTCCAGCCGGTTGCCCGGAAACTTAATGGCATCATAAAATAAGGTTTGATTAACATTGGCTGATCTAAAGCCAAAAATAATACTTGTAAAAGTTAATTATTTCATTGTAATATACCTAGACCTCGCATTTTAACTTAATAATGCCTCATAACTTCCAAATACATAATTTACAACTTCCTTAACGCCTGAGTTTATCAACTGATCGGACCAGATTGATTACAATAATTTTTCTACGTTCCTTTTTTACATATTTATAAAATGTTCAAAAAAATCATCATCGGCATCCAGCCCATTATTCTCGTACCACACATGTTTACGTAATATCATATAAATTATTATTTTTTGAAAACCAGAAATATCCGCCGAACTATTAAAATATATTGTTTGAAATCGGCATTTAATAGATACGCATTTAACTAAATTAAATCGTGTTTATATTAACCGATGCCCGATCTAAATTTTAGATCGAAAAATTAAATTGTGAAACGCGGAAGGGAATGCTAGGAGATTTTATTACTATTTAAAAGTTACTTAAATTAATGCTGTTTATATCAAACTAAATAAATTGTTGCGAATTTTTTAGTGGCAGATGCATTCTTTGTTAGCATATATAATTTCAGAAAATTTTATGGCAACTTATTTTATAATGTGCAACTATTTAAATAATCTATTCTCGATTGAGTCATTTGAAGGTAATCTATTTTAATATCTATTTTATTTTAAATGCATATGCATAGCGATTAAACACATTCGTGCGATTTTATGATTTGGTTCCAAGTTCTATAAGTAATCTCTTTCATATTTCCGTCATTTGTGGTGTGAAATTATTAACAAAAAATTGTAATATTAGTCGAAAACAGCTGAAAGCAAAAAAATGCCGCCTTCAAATAATAGAGAACGATACTCATATTATCAGCTTTTTCAAATGATTAATTATTAAATATACTTATGATATTTGTCAATAACTATCTGACACTCGTCATGTTTTGTTAGCTTATGTAACAATTACTTAGCTTTTCCTCTAATACATCTTTTGAACTGTATCTGTATCGTTTATTTAAACTATCTCGTCTATATTATGAATTATTGATTTTAACAATCGGTACCAACTGTCTTATGCAGAATACCTTGAAAAATGTATCAATAGTTCTCTGGAAAGGCTATTTTTAAAATATTCTTATAATTGTGTTATATTTATTACTTCAACAAAAAATGCGCGGAATTAGGCGCTGTGTATAAACTAATAACGAATATGATGATGACTGTCTGTATGTTCAACGTTAATTTACTGCAAGAATTGGTTTGTCTCAGCTAATATGAAGGTGTTATTAAATTTATATTTATATTATATTTAATTTGGAACCTTTTTATTTTTGACGTTATACAGTGTGTTTTATTTTTTTTGATAAAATTTTCACAGATGTAACTTTTTTGTTTATAAAGACATCGAAATTATATAGTTATCTTGCAAGTTTTCTCATGTTTTAAAAATAAAACAAAATACTAACTATTTTGCGAGATATTAACCTAACTTTTTTAATTCTACTTAAAATTCCGTGAAACATGCAATGAAGAGAAATTTGAAATATTTCTTATTGATCACTGAATTTTTTCAAAAAGCTTCAAATTTGTGTTTTTTTTTAAATTTTTTTATTTGCTTTTGAATTCCACAATAAAACACTAAATATTTTAATTCATTTATTATATTGTTAATAAACAGCACAATTGTGGTATGTATGAAAAAAATTGTTTACATTTTATTACTTGCTACTATAAATGTGAATTGTAAATTAATAAATTTTTTCAAAATAATGCGTTAGAGACTAACGATTTTGCGAGAAATTAACCTAACATATATTTTTTAAAATAACGCCCTATATATTATTTGATGTATTGATTCTACTTAAAATTCTAAGTACATTTATAAAGCATACTCTATACCAACTTTCAACCGTTTCTGAGAAAATGGCGTCGAAGCATGCAACGAAGATTAATTTGCAGCTTTTCTTATTGATCGTTGCGTTGTTTCAGAGTTTGTATTTTCATTTTAATTTTTTATTCGTTTTTCAATTCAAGAATAAAACATTAAATATTTTAATCAATTTATTGTATTATTAATAAAAGACGAAGTGTGCCAGGAATTTTTTTACATAGATTTCGGTGGTTGTATTAAACAAATACTTTTACAAAGAAGTTAAATTATCATAGAAATTGCTCTACATATCTGCCATTTTTGTTTTTAACGTTATACAATGTGTTTAACAAATACTTTTGCGAAGAAATTAAATTATCATATAAATCGATCTACATATCTGCCATTTTTATTTTTAACGTTATACATTGTGTTTGATTTTCTTTGATATAATTTTCATCAGCTTTAACTTTTTTATTTTTAAAGACATTGAAATAAAACAAAATTCATATTTCATAGTTATCTACCAAGTTTTTTTGCGAGATATTAACCTAACATATATTTTTTAAAGGCACGCCCTATGTATTATTTGATATATTGATCCTACTTAAAATTCTATGTACATTTAGTAAAGCATACCCTATACCAATTTTCAACAATTTCTAAAAAAATGGCGTCGAAATGTGCAACGAAGGTTAATTTGGATGTTTTCTTATTGATCGCTGCGTTGTTTTAGAATTTGGATTTCCTTTTAATGTTTTTATTTGTTTTTGAATTGAATTGGACAATAAAATATTAAATAATTTAATCCATTTATTGTATTATTAATAAAAGTTGAAGTGTGCCACGAACTTACAAT
>MU181962.1:709336-755954 GCA_016904865.1 Pissodes strobi
AAAAAAATGTCACTGCCAATTCGTAAAAGTTAAAAACAGATTCAATAATCGTGGGAATTCTTTAATTTCCTTTATAAAAGCTCTACCGTTCCTAAAAATAAATTGAGAGAGATGATATATTTGATTTTATATCAAATATATGCGCCATAAAATTAATTCATTTGACAAATAATATTTAAATAAATTCTGATTCGCGAACGTGAGTGGCGCCAAATAAATTTGCGCAAACATCCTTTAATTAAAATATATGAAAATTATAATACAAGAGTGTTGAAAATTGTGAAACTTTGGTCCTTGAGTCCAGTATATTTTGCAAACAGCACTATGGTAAGAATTCCGTTGAAACATTTTCAGGAGCCTATTTCTAACCAGCCAAATGACACTAAAATTGTTAATGTGATAAATTTTACATTTTTTTTTTTGAAGATGAATTCCTAGTTCTAAACGGTCCGTGAATATTTCTCGTTAAACGTGAAATAATGAGGTATGCGTGTACACTTCCCTGAAATAATTTGCAAACGGTGTGTATGTAAATTAGCGAAAAATGTTAATGTTTTGTTGTTAATACATTACGATTGAATCACCTGCGCGATATTTCATGTCTATAATTTGCCTGCATCAGCATTTCACATTAGTAACCATCTAATTTAAAACATCTAAGATATATTGAGACAGTAGTTTCAAGTTAGAATTCGACATTGTTTTGGAATTTATGTTATGACGTAATGCCCATAGACGAAATAGTATATTTATAATGCATTCTATCGTTTCCTGCCGGAGTCTCCCCGTATATTTTAATAGATATTCAAGAACTTTAAAGTATTGTAGGATTGTACGAAATTAATTATCAGGCTTATCAAAATAAATAAATGATCATCGCAAAATGTAAAAAAATATCAAGTTGTGCTTTTTTTAAGGACAAACACTGTGTCATAGGGACAACACATTATTTTTTGCCGTTCTCTTTCTAGCACATTAATTCTATTGGACGGGTTTTCTCATTTATTTTCCGTTACATAGAGGTATCAAAAAGATATTTAACACGATAACGACCAGAGCTACATTTTGAAAATTTACTCTTGGGCCAGGGTAGTTTTTTGTTCAATCTTCATGAAAAATCCTACATCTTTTCTTCTTTCAATATTTCTTAAAATAAGCATCGTAGATATATGGCGAAATATACGATAAAACTCTATATATGGCATATATCTTGGAAGATATCGTTTTCTCAGGCAGACTCTGTTGCCAATTATCCTAAGAGGTTTTCTTTATAGAATTGGAAAAGTTCATATTTCATTACTTTACTCATATAATTTCATATCAGTCTTGTCATTAAATTATGCGTTTTTTAAAGACACCAAGAATATTGCTCGATTTTCGAATTTTCCTGAAAGTTCGAATTCGATCATATGTAATAAGTTTCATCTTTCTAAGATACTTGCATTGCAGACAAGAAAAATACTCTATATTTTTTAAATGTTGATATAGTTTTTACATAATGAAAGAAGCCCAGAGAAAATTCTACTTATCAGTATTCCTAATGTCATTCTGATCCCTCAGATTAATAAGCTATTAAAATAGGCGAAAAGAAGAAGTCCAGTGGTGTCCGATCCGGAAGTCAAACTACTGACAACTCAGCTACTGACAGCCCGGCCAGCCGATGATTACTCATTTTACCAGTATAGATTAAAGCAAAAAATCATAAATACACTGACTGAAGAAAAAATGCATTTTCTGGACTCTATTAGTGAAGTCTCTTAAGCCCCCCAGGGTTCAATCTATGTAAATTAATTTTGAATTATTATCCAGCTTCAGAGTAAATTACATGCATCAGTCGGCATTTTAGCCAATTAATCTATACATTTAAAACAACTTGTTTATTATGAGGTGCACATATTGTCATGTTTGGACGAAAATGTATATCGTCTCAAGACATAATTTTAAGTTATGCGCTGCTTTTTTGAACCACCCTACATAGTTAAAATTGCTTTAGAATATTGAGTTCTTATATGACCAGACCAGTCATAATTCGGATATTTTTTTAAATGTAGGATTGATTGAAGTTGCAGATTTAAAGTTATGTATATAAATTTAAAAGGATGCCTTAAGAAAAGCATACAAATATCTCCTAATATGATCTGTTCACCAAAGGGTGATTAGCCTAAATATTTCGTAGAAGATTGCTCATACTATGCAAAATCCTATCCCGTCGAATTGTCAATATTTATAAAACACCGAAAACTTTCAACTTAACATTCTAAATACCTAATAAAATTTAGCAGCGCTGACAAGGTGCATTAAATCTTTTTCTCATTATAAACAATCGTCGTTGCGCCTTTAAATTTATATCATTTTGTTGCACAAGGAATTATATATTCAGCCTAAATAAAATACACAATCCAGGTAAAGATGCCCAGGTAAAAGAGAAATTCCACTATAATAAAAAGCAACTGGGTCAAATATTTAGCGCCAGTTAGTTTCGCTTGCATTTTACTTTGGAGCTAAAAATAAAATGTGGGGCATTAATATTTCTTTGTCAAAATGCGCCCAATAAATTTACGGGATAGATGCATTTATTAGTGCTTTTAAGTGCAACGATGTTTATTTTGAACTAAATTGTCTATTATCAGGCTCTCACAATGTTCTTTTGAAAACTCGTTTTTGTTAGTACTAGTCTTAGACAATATTTGGAACAGTTAAAATAAGTTTATGTAACTAGATCAGTTTTAACACTAATATTTCCGAGTGAAAATGTAGTGGATTATTAAACATGTTCCTGTAGTTACATTTAGATGTCTGTTCTATTATTCCTATTGATATAATTATGGTGTTAAATGATTTGCTTAGCCGAATAAAACGTTTGAAAATTATCTGCTTCTGCTAGCATTCCTTGGGTGTCTGTCTGTACGTCATTAGCCATTAATTCTTAATACACAATACCGACAACCATAAATCTCAGGTACATTACAAATTACTACAACCCAAAGCCTAATTCTTACTCTTTCCACTCCTGAATTTAGACTTCTCCTAAACTCTTTCGTTATATCTTTGGTTATTGGGCTTTCTCGAACCAGTTGCTCCCGATGTCGTGTATTCAACGTCCTTGAGACCAGCCTCTTTTTGGTGTTGTTTATCTTAGTCTACACTCTGCACAGAACTCTCTATCCTGCTTCGCAACATGCCCCACCAGAATTGTCAATTCCTGACATCCTAACTTTGTCTCTAAAGAAATTCGCAAGTAGCTCTCTGGGTTGTTTATAAACTGCGGGCACTTTGTTTATATATAAAAGGCATAGATTTATTAATGAGGATACATCGAAAATTCAGACCATAATAGTAGGTGTCTTTTGCAAATAGTTAATAGTCTAAGAAATAGTAATAAAGTCAATAAAGAGACTCATATAGGTAGATGGAAATCTCTAGCAGACCACCGTTGGGTTAAATGGAGCTCAAGGCTTGTTGGGGATAGTGTTGATGCGATTTTTTTTTGCAACATTGACAATCATTAGTTAAAAGTCAGTTTTCAGCTTGTTTGGACTTTATTGATAAACTTTTAAATCAAATGCAAACGTTCCGATGCATTCCGCCTTATTCTCAAGGCTAAAAATAGATACAGCGTTATACGCTGTCAACATTTGGACAGTATCAAGAAAACGGTGCAAAAATTATACCAACAACCGACGTACATCATAATACCTTAAAAACCAACAAGTAACACAACATAGAAGTTAGTGATCAATTGAAAACATTAAAAAACATCGAGAAAAACATTAAGGACGCTGTGTGCTTATGCACTGTTTTGTTGATACTGTCTAAATCTCTAAATGTTGAACGATGTTAAAATGCGCATAACGTTCTTTGTGTCCTTTTTTAGCCATGACAATGATGCAGAAGACATCGAAACGTTGCTGAAAACTGACAATTAACATATTTCTGGACGAAAACCACATTACATAATTGACAATCACGTTCATTTATTTTTTTATAGAGTCCGCTACCAGTGAAGAGGTTCTGAATATTATTGCAAACTTGAGGAATAAAATGGGTAGTGGGTATAATGAGATTCAAATGTATTTAATAAAGTTTTGTAGGAAGAGAACATTTTCCATATGTAATTAACAACTCTCTATAACTTGGTATCTTTCCAACTCAACTAAAGGTTGTTCATAAAACTTATTCCAAAAACTAGTGGTACAGCTGTAACTGCCACCTATGTTAATGATTTTTGATGCGGCAATTGAAACTGCGATGTTTGAATTTGTGTAGAGGGTAATTGAAAAGCCATACATCAGGAATTTTCCTGGATCTTTCTAAAACGTATGATTGCATACAGCATGTGTTTCTCTTAGCAAAGTTACAAAAGTATGGCTTCCTGGGAAGCGGGAAATACACTTCAGTGCAGTGGTTCAGATCATATTTGTCAGAGAGATGATAGAAAGTTGAAGTGGTTAAGGAGATAAATATCATGGGATATCCCACAAGGGAAGTATGATGGGCCATTAATGTGAATTGTCTGCATACATGATTTTTGTTTGAAGTTTAATCAATTAGGCTGATGACGTAATGCTCTTCAACATATAAAGACATAGTTCACTGAGATCGGGCTTATTTTAAATAAGCCATAATCTAGCATGGCCGTGTTTGATTCTATGGTAAAACAACAAGTTCCAGCTGACCTATCAGCAAAAGACTTTGATATTAAGTTAGAAGAGTCCACAAAGTTCTTGGGAATTTTCATGGACCAAACATTGAATTGGAATAGGGAGATTAAGTATGTGTGAAGTAGATGATCATCCGCCACGTATCCTTTACGACTTTACGGGTAATGAATTTCAAAATTCATCCGATTTTAAAATTCGGTATCTTTTTCTGGAGTGCTGGGATTGGAGTTGGGAATGCATTCTTTGTATGGAAGAGAACTTTGAGGCTTCTCTTGAGTGTGCCGAGTGGTCAGACGTGTAGGACGCATTTAAAATGGCTAAACATATTAACTGTGAGTGCTGTCTATGTTTGTCAGATCTTGCGGTTTTTCCATAAGCACAGAAGATACTATGAAGGATGGTACACTATGATGCAAGTACCTTAAACTACATCTTTTTCCATCAATTATCCATTTCTGAAAGATCTGTTTTGTATGATGGTATTGCTTTTTATAACAGGCTTCCAAATAATATAAAGACCCTTCTGGAGGAAATATTTAATAAATATAAAGGGCTAGTTTTCATGTGCGTGACAGATCTGGAATCGTACAATGTTCGGCTTTTTTTTTTGAGTCTGAGAGTTTTTATCATAGTTTTATTCTTGATTGTCGTGTGTTTGTATGAAAAACATAATATTGTTGATTGATTTGTTTAAATAGTTTGTAAAATGTGATGCTGTATGCAAAAAACATTAGGGAACCATACACGAGAATTATTTTTGCGGTGTATATGTATTTTTTATCTATCTTAATTTCAATATTTTTAAGACCCATTATTTTCTTTGCTGGTATAATATGCAAATATTGATTTCCCTAAAACTTAATTGGGACACCCGTCTCATATGGGTAAAAGTAGTTCAAAACTTTGATTTTACTGTACATTTCATAAATACTATTTTTTTAGTTTGTTTTGATATAGATACTAATGCATGCAGAAAAACATTTGTAAAGAACTTCTAATAAACAGATAGAGTACATGCTTAGGAGAGGAAAGCAGAATTGTTTGGAGTTGTCTAGATAGGTTGCTAAAAGATTTTAACATGATTTTCAACAATATGTTTTATAAATACACCGAGCTTCTGACATAGCGCAGGTGAAAGTCAGTCTAGCGTGGGTTTCGCTGGAAGAGCCAAAATTATTTTTACATTTTTTTGGCGAGCACAATTTTGATAAGCCTCTTCATCTAAAATCATTGTTAAGTTCGACATTAACTGATTATCATTGAAGGAATTTATTTTAACGGATCATACCTCTAGGAATTAATGACTCAAGACTTACAATTGTGGATTTATAAACAGCCAAATATAGTGAGAGTCGAGTTGTAAACACGTATCGTGCGTGTTTATTCAATGAAAAAACTTTTTCGTGAACCATTCACACAACTTAAAAATAAAACTTTCAGGATGACGCTAGTGATACGTCAAACGAAATTTGCTAGATACCCGCATTAATGTTTTTGTACTAGTTGAACAATGTCATGGACTAAAATCGGTATTTGAACTCCAGCTATAATTTTGTTTTATTTTTACTTCCCAGGTTATTTATCATGCTCTGTTTGTGCATCTTCCCTATTAAATTAAATATTATTATTCATTTTAAAAATTGCCTAGTTGAGTTGAAATCAATTTTTTAAATGACAATGTCGGGTTTTTTGCATGTATTTTCTTAAATTACTTTGTGATAGATTCAAACAAACTTTAGATTCCACGCTCTCCAACTTTGAGCTTTTCTATGTCCTAAAGACGCAAAGGGCCATTGAATAAAATATTTGTACTCCAGAAATTCCCTTGAAGTCTCATGGAATAAAATGATGCTTATAAATATCATAATCATAAATCTATGATAAGGCACTATGAAATATTCTGCGTGATTGATCGATAATAAATTTTTCACTTTAGAGAAATCGACTTTTCCCAATTATCTTTATTGATATTAATTAACGAGAAATAGCTTGATCATTGACTCTCGAATAAAAATGCAAGTGTAATTCCATTCCCATTATCCCATTGTACTACGTTGCTTTTCAACCACTGCGCAAATTACCGGAAAATTAAAGAGCGTTGTCAATGCAAAAAAAGTACCTCTATATTTGCACGGAAAGCTTATCGATTGTTGGCAATATATCTTTTATCATGAAATGTGTGTTTGATATACCCTTTAGTTTGTTTGCTTTATTCATGTATATTCCCCGTTTATTAAATAAAATGAATAATGGTAGACAAAGCGCTCTGGCCTTGACAGTAAGTCTGGCCCTATAATGTAGTACATATTAAAAAATAATCCTGAGAAGGGTGTTCAGGGCCTAAACTTATTCTTGAAACCTAATTTTCAAGAGACATTATCTATAGAGCCGACATTAAATAAATTTAAAGCGTTCGTTAAAATCGCGAATTTTGAAAGCATCTCCGCTTTGCTGAGCCACTTAAGATTTTCGTTTTTTCAGT
Organism: Pissodes strobi; assembly: GCA_016904865.1. Lineage (NCBI taxonomy): Eukaryota > Metazoa > Arthropoda > Insecta > Coleoptera > Curculionidae > Pissodes > Pissodes strobi. Next base: position 716,480 of record MU181962.1, read on the forward strand.
TATATAATTAACACTAAAACTGAAAATGTCTCTTGCTTGTTTTCATCAACAATTTCGCAAAGTTGCTAAACTTTTTTGATGCCAAGGTGAAAAGTATTTTGAAAATAAAAATCCGACTAATGTCTGAGGTTTTCGTAGAAAATTATTCACCACAGACATTTGCCCCGCTGCTTCTCAAATTCGATCATTACTCATCTAAAAATAATTACTATGATGTTTTTGTTTATTCATTAATATTTTGGCCGAAAATATGTGGCCTGTACTACGTAATTTAACTAATTTACATGTAGACATATGCCATTTGCCTGACCTTATATTATTATATTTTACTGCAGTATGGATGAGAAAAGAGAACAGGTATATAAATTACAAGTTTACCCACAATATTATTGGCCTATATATTTTTCCAAATGTAATATGTCGCCCAAGGGCAAAAATGTTTACATATATTGGATACGGTAATGTTATTATCAGGAATTAGTTCAACAATAGGGCTTAATTAGCTTTTATATATAGAAGATCGGGGAAATACTAGAACAAATAATATTGATGCATTTCTACGGCATAATATTAACACAGTAGCATATGTCGAGCGTAATATTGTGTGGATTTTTAGAGCATGACCATGTACTCAAACTTTGGCAAAAAATAATATTTCGTTGTGTAAAGGCGTAAATAACAATCAATAGGTCTGCATTTTTTCGGATGTTTGCAGGGTGAATGATTTTTAAAGCCACTAGTTTATTTAAATTGATATTCTCGGAATCAGAAAGTACCTTTGCAGCGTTGATGTGTAACGGCTTTACATGAATCGTTAACCATTGATGGGAACATATTTGAGTTAAAACCAATTATTGCTTTATGAATTAACTAACTAATATCCAAAAGCAACCTTACAGCATGTCTAAGACAAGGTTTTTCAACAATGCATTTTATTCATTATCACTTACGTTCGGTGCAGAGACCCTAATCTGACTTCTGTGACAGTTTGGAAATTGAAAATTGCGCAACGTAGGGTGGGATTTTGGGCATATGTCTGTGAAATCGTGTTGCAAATGAGGACCCAATGCAGAAAACAGGAATAATTTATGGTGTGGAGTGGATCTGTCGACTTAAGTGGAACTGGGTAGGTTTGCAGAACCAAAATGAGTGAAAATAAATGGGAAAAGAGGCTACTTAAATAGCAATCAAATGTAAATGTAATAGAACCACCTACCCAATAGGTCGACGACATCAAGATAATTGCAAGTAACTGGATTCGAACAGCCCAAGACAAAATAGAATGTCGATCAAAGATAGATGCCTATGCGCCGCAATGGCTAGGACGCCATGGAAGGTATCTTTATAGGAAAGAAAAATCAACCGCTTTCTGCAATTCTTAGATGACAAAGAGGTGATGATAGTAAAATGAACTTTAGGGGTACCTTCCCTCCGAACTCGATTAGTTAACTTTTTACTTACGAAATTTTGCGCACCTTATTTCTCTCTGAACTCGGTCAGCTATGTCATTTGAATCTGATAATTTTGCATAATTTTTTACATATATTTTAAAATTTTGCGCTTTTGTTGGAAACAAGTTAACGAATTCGCCCCGATCGTTACCAAACCGTTTCCCCTCTACTTCAGGTTAACTTTTTAACTTTCATTGTCATTTTGTTTCGATAATTGTCGCAGTAATCAAAGTTTTAATTTAATTTATGAATGAAGCGTCACATTTAAAAGAAAAGATATGTTCCTTTAAAAATTTGGTCGATTATTTGAAGATCACTCTGATATTTTTGTCAATAAATAAAAAGGTTTTTTAATGAGTGAAATAAACAAGTGCAGTTACAGAACATTCAAATATTGTTGGATCCCAAATTTTAAAATGTTTAACTACTGTGCCGCTACTTGTGAATCCTAAATATAAATGAAAATGAAGTCAATCATAACCTTACCTAAGTAAAATATATCTTCTTTGTGAAATTGTACCTATCTTCTCTAGGAAGGGTATGGAAGATATAAAAACAGGTGTGCAAAAATAACTCAAACTCAAGAATAATAAACTAGAGAAGGACGGTTACACCAATCGGTTTTTTTTTCACCAACAGCTGCTCTGTCATTACTATGCAAATCGAAAGCCTTAACATACATAATATGGCAAAGATGTACGGGCAAGTGTTTATAAAAATGTGTTTAAACTCAAAATTTTAATTGGATAACAAAACTAACAATTTCTTATGAAATTATTTTTTTTTGTTGAACTTGATTTAGTTAAAAATTCCTTTTAAGTTTAACAACATCTCTACAATATTAGGTGAAATATTATTATTCCTTCCAGACTTGGTTACATTTAAAAATAATCTAAGTTGTTCCTACCTTATTAATTTAATAAAAGAATAAAAAAACAAAGCCTTGAAAAATACTCTGCAAACAGGCACTTGGTATCTGTCTTAATTCCCAATTTATGGGATTTTCTTTAGGATCAAAAGAAAAATATTGAAATATCAAGTGTATCAATGTGACAGCACAAAAACACAACTATCAATGGTTATAAAACATTCGAAAATATTACTAAAAAAGTTAAACACACAACGAAAACATAAAAGATGCAATTACAGCAATGGCGAAACGAAGGCCAACGATGTGGGTGCGGGGCAGCGGGACACGGGGCCATAGTAAGTGAACATAGGCTCTTATGGGAAGTAACCATCCTTCTCTACTTTATTATTCCTGACTCAAACCGACATAAAGAAAATTATTTGAGTTCGTGGTAAATTAAGTTTTTTTATGTTGGAAGAGTAGGTAGGTTTAGAAAAATTTGAAATAGGTGTCCTACAACTACGCGACAGATTGCAGCAAGTGTTAAGTCATGGCATTAAATGATAAACAAAAGCGACAAATACAAACCGATCACAGCATTATAATGATTTAATCACTTCTGATTGTTTTTGCTAGTGGCCAGTGAGACATCATCTGTGGTTCAAGGTCTATTGATCAAACATTAATTTAAATAAAGGTAATTTCCGTACTTAGAAATAGACATCGTATATTTCTCAAATTTGTGCACTAAAGCACTTCGAACCCAACCATTTGGATAAATCAATTTTGGACATAGTAACCATATATGCTTGTATTCATCAGGGATGTTTTGAATATATTTGATTGATAACAATTGGATTGAATACAGATAATTTAACGATCGTCGTCCAATAGCCCTCAATAGTTAAACTTTGAAAAGGCAGTTTAATTCCCAAGAAAAAAAATCAGTCTAATCTGTGCTCTATAAACAGAAATATAACACCACTTGCCGACCAACCAAAAAATACCCTTTAAATAAAACAATTTCAGCAAATTATTGCTAAAGATTGTATTAATGCATATTGGTAATAACAGTAAATTAATATTTTAAAAACTATCCAATGCCAATTTTATATGATTCTAATGAATGCGTCCTTGCAAATGCAAATCGTGTATAAATATTGATTCAAGCGCTAATTGTTTGCATTTCCTCTATTGATGAGTTAATTTCCAACTATTTAGTTTCTCTAAATAATGCGAAATTTATTTTATCTCAAGCAACGTCAAATGTGACTAACCGATGCCAAAATTTTGCACTCAGCCCGACCAGAATAGTTTCAGTTTCCAATTTCTTTTACTTGGTGTAATTTTAAAGAGCATATTTAATCATACCATGGGAATTCGCGTACTTCATCCTGATGTGAATTGATAAAAGGAGACACGGATCTTTATTTTTACATACAGGAGTGATCTTAATATATGAATTTTGAAACATCAACTTTACTAAATAGATATCACAAGAAACAAACTGTGCCTGTGTTGTTGACCAAGTACTTATTTAATTTAATTAGAAAAAAAGCTACCGCTGCAAAAAAATCTCGACCAATCAAACTATGTGAGGCAGGTATTCAAGAGTTAAAAGGTAGCAGTTTAAACATCAGCATACAAAAAACTATTTTATGATATATTATTGTTGTGTAATAAATAGCCAGTTTTCGTATCTGAATTAAAGATTAGTGATATGAATCATTTTCAGGAACTTCCACCACATTAAAAAGTGCCAATTTATGTGTGAAAATAAAATGTAGATGTTGCAATTTCAGTTTTAAAAACTTTATTTTCGTATGCAACTATGTGAAGGTTTATAATGAAAATGAAGCGTTGCCTATGACATAATGAATATGCTATTCCAACCCAACACATGTTTATTGCACGCGAACCGTTTGTTTCGAAGTAAGAAAAAATCAAATTGCAGAAAGTAATGAGGCGTAAATTCTCTCTATTTACTCTTGACATCAAAGTTCGAAATCATTAACTTCTAGTATTTATATTTATCTTATTTTATGTAGCGTTATAACCGTTAAATTCTAAACATTTATACACATTTACCTGTGTTGCTTCTGTACTCGCCAATATATCTTCGGGTGAGGTAACGTACGGTGAGAGCTGAAAAAAAAATAAGCTAAGTAAATAGAAGTTTTAGGACTGCTCAATTACATGGCCATAAATTTTGAAACAAAAATGCAAGGTTGTTTTTGAGATTGGCTTCTTGATAGCGCTGCTATTCGACCTTAACCTAAAATGTTTTGAAAAATTGGAACACGTGTATCGAAATATCACCGCGCATAAAAGATTAATTTAATTTGCGCACGCCAATCGTGATTTTCGCTTGTGTATACTGGATAAAACCTTGTTTGCATACATATCGAAACGGTTTGTTTAAGCTGCGATTGTTAAATACAGTGAGTTTTATTTATTTATATTAATTTACACGTCTAGATCCCAATTATACAATTTTAATTCATTATGATTGAAGAGGTTGGAAAACACTGTTTGATTATTCTAAATTTATATAATTATCAATTCCATGAAAATTTCTTAACAATTTTATCGCCTTTGTTCTCCTCGGTCGTTTCCTGGAGAACAATATTGCCAGTTTCAAACTTGAAAGTTCTTCTCGATCTTTGTTTCTAAATACAGACCTTTGAAAACATGTTTTTGTTTTTTTTTTAATGAGGATAGTGGTAGAAATATAGGAATTCTCAAAAGTACTGGAGAGAGAATTGTATTATCAAGTTCATAATTAAATTGAACTGGGTTACGACCCCTGTTGAAACATATGCTTAAGTATTTTTTAGCGTTGAGGTCCATACCATGTATATGCAAGTCAGATTGAATCTAAAATCTTAATAAGAAACAGACAGGTAACACTTCAAGGCATGAGCAAAATAAAGGCATTTGAGTATTTAGAGCAAGACTAGATGTCGTTGATAAAAATATTGAATAAAAGAGGCCCTAAGGGTCTCACCTTGGGGTACCCCAGATGGAATTTGTATTTCATATGATCTAAAGTTATTTATCCTGACTATTTGAGACTTGTTAGAAAGACAGCTGGCAATCCAACTCAGAAACGCCCTCCGCTCACTCAACAGAACATATTGGTTCACCCTGTTGAATGCCTTAGAAAAGTCTGTATAAATTGATTGAACCTCTCCGCCCCAGTCCAAAATGTCCGACAGACAATTAACATAGGTCAGGTTATTCAGTTCAGTGGATCTTCCGCTGCGGAATCCAAATTGCTCATCAATGATGGTAGGATTAAGTAAGCAGGTTAAGTATCTGGTAATAATATTCTCAAAAAGCTTTGGGATTGTATTGACGTTACACACACGCCTGTAATTACATACAATTAGCCTTAGCGCCAGACTTAAAAATCAGCGTCAAACAACTGACCAGACTCAAGGGATGTATTAAATATGATATGGAAGGGTCTAGATAATATAAAACTACAATATTTTAAAACACATAGGGGGATTCCACCAGGTCCCGGCCCTTTATTTATGTCAAACTTACATATTTCTTCATAAATACTTTATATAGGAATTGAATATTGAAAGATATTAATATATTAATCGCATAATACCGATTTGTTTCTTGCCGTTTTTGCAAATGTTTTCATTATAATGTTATCCCTTTGTCTGCATGTTCTACAAAATGGTAATTAAAACATGTTAAAACCAATAGTAAACCTACCATTTATTTGCGATAATTCGTTGGACAACTCTTCAAATAACCAAATATCAAATCCACGACTCAGATAGATGGGTGGTGCAAGACTTTTGACCGTCCCCGTGAGTGTATACTAAATAAAATCAGTTCCACCTTAGGCATAAAAACCCAAATTGGTAGCATTTCATGTGAAAAGTATAATATTATTTATACCAAAAAATTGCATAAATCCCATTTCTCGCTTAAACGGCTTATAATGTGTTAAAGCGTCGAGAAAAAAACTTTGGTAAAAAAAATATTTGCGTATGTGCCTACGTGTTCTTACGTTTACTTTTGAACGGTTTCAGATATTGACTCTAAATTTGGTGTAAATGTTGTGCTTGTAAACATAAAGGGTGGTAAGTTTAAAAAGTTCGTAAACATTATCTCCAAGCGCACGCAGTGCTTGTAGCAGCGGAGGTAAATCAGAACGAAGTAAATAGGGAAATATTGAATGGATATTTGAGTTCGAGGAACCTATTTTGCCTGTTAATTCGCTTTGCATTTAAAGGTTAGTAATAGCGGGGTCGAGTCGGGCGCAGGGGAGATCGATTGAATTATTACTGAATTTTTTGGAATTAAATAATACAATTTTGGTATCGATTAGAATTCTATTAATATTCAGATTTTTAACTAACTGCAGGTGGATTATTTTAAATAAGTTTAGGTCAATTAAGCAATATGTGTGATATAAAAGTGTTGAGTTAGTTCGCAGTGAGTTGAATTTCATGAGACACCGAAAAATGCAAAATTCAGCGCGTGAGTTTTAATTCTATAATATTCCGTGTATTTGCTCGTTTAAGCTATCGATACGTTACGTGGAAACATGCCTTTGAGTCGGACTATTGAAACGCTCTTATTGGCACACAAGACGTCGCGCATTTCATAAATACCACTTCAAAGACAACTAATTCCAAAAGATATAAAAATCGGCCAACTTCTGAAGGATTCCTTAGGTTTTCAATAAGGTGCTTTACCTACTTTTATATAGGACAAAGTAATATTCATTAAGATTGAGGTTAAAAGCAGTCTGCACTTTAGCCATGTTTCATATTTCATTAATTTATTGCATAAAAATATGGATCTGAATGGAAAATGCTATATCCCTCATAAAACTGCATATAATAGATTTAGCCGAATAATAGGATGGATAGTTCTGCTTAATGGAATGCCATTACGTTTGTAATAATAGGCATATTGTTGATATCAAACGTACACTTTATTAATTTTCTGTATGACTCGTTTGCACTCTGATATATTTTGTTATTAGCTAATTGGAACTACTTTGCATTTAATAAAAATAATGAAGCTACATAATCATGCTATCTATCTACTTGATTTAAATTTTGATTCATGATGATTTATAATAATAACACTTATTATCAAAACTGCCATAATAAGGGCACATTAGGAGATTACAATGATCATAACTTGATTGTAAAAAAATACGGAACGTAAAGCAGTTGCTGAGCTATTTAGTTCTATTTCTATTTTGTAACGGTCATCTGGAAATGCCACAGAAATAGTGAACCGCCTCATATGTTGGCAAAAAGTAAATAAAGCGAAAATTTTGCAACATCTTGTTTACGGCTTGCATGAATAGATACGCTCGGATATCCTTTTTTTCCTTTTTTGTTGCACATTGATTTATACAGGAAAATCCGTGTAGCATGTTTACGGTTTCGTGTTCAATTCATGACACCGTGGTCTTGAAATGAACGCGGAAAAGTAACACACCGCTTGATTCCAAAAACGTGCCGATTTCAACAATGTAATACTCAATACCCACTCAATAACAAGGTCTTAGTGCTTATCGCGTGACGTCATCGATGTAGGTCGTGAACTTTTAATCATATAAGGGGATACATGCACCAATATTTATGAAGACTATCAATAGTTAACTTATTTTAAAGAACGCTAGCTATATGGCAGCCTTCTTGACAAATTCTGAAAATTATGTTTGAGTTTTGGTTTAATACTAGGCGTAGTATTAAATGCGGGCTCTCAACTCACCAACACCTGCGCCAAAATTCAGGATATTATGTATTTGTGTATATTAAACTTTCTAATACTACTGAAATATAGTACATAAATAAATTACTGAACTATTCCCCACCTTCTTTTAATTATTATTACTTTCAATAATTAAAAAAAAAACTCCATAAAAAATATACTTTAGTATCTATAATGTAGGTATGCATGTTATGCAGTTTCAAATTTAATTTACCTAACATCGAGCTTAACATAGTGTTTAAGTGAGTGTTTAGATATAAAAACATTATATTATATTGAACACAAGCGATGAAAATTCACTAAACTTTTAAAGAAATAGGTCTCAAATTAAATATGTTTAGTTGTAAAAAATATTTATGCATGTATAGGTGCTATATGGCATACTTGGCTAATGTATCGAGTTTTCAATTATCCGGCGTCGCCAATCCTCGAGTGGCAGATTATCGAGAGTCAAATGTATTATTTTAGGAAACGGCACGAACAAGGTAGTAGTAGTATTAGATAATTAAATAAATAAATTACGAAATACCACATTATAAAAAGAGGAAAGAACATCTTATGGAAATATGTTTTTTACAATATTGGAGAAATTGTAATGTAAGAGATACATTCCTTATATACGGGCATCCGAATATTCGCTACTATCGTAGTAGTCTGGCAACGTTGCAACCAATTGCGCCTCGATCTCGATTACCCTTCCTCCCGCAAGCCCGCCTCCAACATCTTCACTCCAAATTGCAAAGGCCAATGTGCATGACGTCACGAGCTAAAATTTTGGGAGCTCTTAGTCTTTTTGTAGAGGTATTGTTGTTTCATGGCGCTCATTTTTAAACTGCGCACTGACTTATACGAAGTATGAAAGCTACAATTGGTTATATACCCGTGTGCTTTTGAATCATTTGAGTAACTACGTCTATAGTAAGGGTGTGCATTGGGTTAGTTTTTTTTATTTGATCTTGCATGGTCTTTTAATATTTGAAGAGAACACGTAGTCCTACTTCTTTTCCTAGCTAATTGCAACTGTCAACTGTTCATTGTCTTGCACTTTGTGATTTATTTTTACAAAATTAATATGATGGACACCTATTGCAAAATGTATTTCAAATTGGGAACATCTAATTGACATTTACGTAAGTACAAAACCAGCCAGTTTTAAATGCTTATGCACTGATTTTTAACATTTAACTGAGAGTGTTTCATACAAATTAGTTCGCAGTTCAAGATCGACACGTATCTAGAAGGAAATGTTACGTTACGTTTCAGTCTTCATTCCAAGACTGCGTTGCTTTGAATTGAACACGGAAACTTAAATACGCAACAGCGTAGTGTATGACGTCAAAGATACTTATTTCAAATGAAACTTGTATAGGATACTTATTTCGATGTTGCGATAAATTTTAACATATCTTGTATAAAACACCTTAAGCCTGAATTGAAATGTTTTCGAGATATTGACATTTAAAAGTTAAAATATATATATAGACAAAACAAACGCAATTGTGCGTTTTATTTTAGCTCTTAATAATTATTTTTCTGATGCCAAGTTTTGGTTTAACCGACAATTTTATAACATCCGGCCGCACCGTCCAATTTTCAAACGATTATATCTCGAAAACAACAAAAATTTATAAAAATATGATGTTGGCATTAAAATAAAGGTATTGCACGTATATATCCTATATATATCATGCATCCTGCCTATGGCACATAGCTATCGGTAATTGAATTACAATAATTAAAAAATGCTGTTTAATGTCTTTGGTTATTGAATTACTTTAATTCAATTACTTTTTGAAAAGGGTAATTGTAATTATAATTGTTTCCCCAATTACTAAGATAAAGTAATTGTAATTAGTAATTGGTTTCGATATATGGCAAGTAATTCAATTACTCTAAAAGTAATTGATTTACTCTGAAAATAATTAAAAACTTTAAAAAGTAATTGAATTACTCACAAAATAATGTTTTGTTATGAACCGTAACAATGTCTAGATGTTAAGTTGAAATAAGAACTGAGGTTTCGTATTTTAACTATTTTCATTACAATAAAATTAAAAAATAAAAGTAATCCTAAAGTAAAAGTGTTCTTATTTAAATACCTATATACAGGGTTATTCACGTTGAGTGTCCTATTAAAAGTTCTGGAGAACTAAAAAAGGGACTTTTTTAAATTAAAATAAAATTTTAATTTTGACACTCTGTGTCTTTATCGTTATTTTTAACTTTTAGTATATTTTGTTAAATTGACACTATTTTGACCCAAGCAATTTATTGTTGCGGTATGTTACAGTAGATTGAGTTCCTGTTTCTTTAAATACAAAGCTACCTAATTTATGTTAGTATAATTAGCAGTATTTACGTTCCACTAGTTTTTAAAGTTTTCATTTTTATAACGTTAAAAAAAGAAGTTACATTGCGTATAAAATATACATTTGTCTATACAATACTCTTTATTTAAATTTGTTTCTAAAATGAATGAAATTTTTATGTAAGTTGTATTGTAGCATGTGCTTTGCATTAAAAAAATTAATAGACACATCATATTTTGTAATTTGTAGTAGATGCCAATCAAAGTTAACATATTCCATTATTGCACTATTTTTGTTCCCAAGAAAATATACATTCGTCTTTTGTTAATCATCTAAAAAGAGCAGTATAATTAGTTTTTGATTTATATTAAGTATAATTTAAGGATTTGGGTAATTACTTTTAGGTAATTTAACTACTCCAAGAGTAATTCAATTGCCAAAAAATAATTGGATTATTTAAAAAGTAATTGAATTAATAACAGTAATTGGAATATGGTAATTTCACAATGAATCAATTACTTTTAGTTGCAATTGGTAATCGAACTACTTTTATCATTCGTTTAGATAATTGGTAACTACTGTTGTAGTTGGTAACTAATTGGTAATTGTAATTGAATTACGTTTTAAAAGTAATTGCGACGGGGCATATATAAAATTATTATACAAAATTACAAAACAAGAAAGTTCGACGTGTTCAAATAGAAGCATTTAAAACGAACCTGATTTGGTATCAAAATTGTTTCATACTTCACGTCAATATTGCACACTGCGCCATAGAAATAGAGAAACTGAAATTATAAAAAGGAGGGTAGTCATAGGCTCTGACAGTCAGGCCGCCTTAAAAGCAGTTAATGCACACAAGGTTAAATCTAGACTGCATAAGTGCCCTTGAAGAGGTCGGTAGTAACAATAAGCTCACCATTGCGTGGGTTCCGGGACATGAAGGCTATCAAGGCATGGAAGAAGCCGGCAAACTTGCAAAACGGGGCTCAAGTAAGGCTACTTTGGGACCTGAGCCCTACTGCGAGATAGCAGGAAGAGTCTTCAAAACACCTCAGTTAAAAGCTGGATAGATAAACACTCTCCAACTCAAACGAACTCAAACTACAGGCCAAACAGTTTACGGCATATCTACTTAAGAGGAATCGCAAGACGATAAGCTGACAGGGCACTGTAGAATGAACAGACCCATGGAAAAATCGGCCTCGCAGATAATAGCCGCTGCAGGTTCTGTCAGGAGGGGAGAAAACTCCAAAACACGTGTGGTGCGAGTGTGAGGCTCTCTGCAGGCTCAGGTATGCAAGGCTGGGAGAGACCAAACCCGGACCTGCAAGGTACATGGAGGAGCCGGTATCCATTTGTGGAGTCTGATTTGGAAGACCGGACTGGATGAGGTCCTCTAACATGGTTCGGATTGCTACAATACTAATAGACCAAATCGTTGGAAATAAAGAAATTTTATTTGCTAGTTTGGGCTATACCATTTTACCCAGAATATTATGTACTCCTAATATAGCTACATGAGTAACCACAGCGACACATGTGGTCTTGTAGACATAGGAGATACATAATTTCCATAATCTAGTATATTGTATGATATGGTACGTTTCTTTGATTTTCATACACATAATTTATTCAAGAAGATTAGTAATATTCTTGTACGACAAGGAGGTGGTAGAATAGGAAGAAAGTTCTAATTTCTTCAGAAATTAAAGACCATGTGGGGCACAAAATTAAATAAAAAGTGCGAAGTTGAAGATGATTGTGAGATTTCGCCGATTTCTCGTGTTGGGTTCACTTCAAAGGCTTATCAAATTTAAGTAGTTTGGGTTGTCAGAACCTCTATATTTTAGGTACAGAATACAGTTATAGGAGTATTTTTAAACTGATACAGAAAAAAAAATTATTCTATTTTTGCATAAAACTAACAGAACCCTTACTAGTCAAACACATTCAATACCTACCCATTTTTGGAACTATTCTCAATGTAGCGAGGATATTTATAATTTCGGATAATTTTAGTGCCTTATGTCATTAAATTTCACGTCAGTAAAAAACAGACATGTAGAAATTCTTTATAGAAAATAGGTCAGCTCACTATGCTAAAAAACACAAAACATCTTGAGCTATAAATACGCGTTAAATAGTTGAACTGCTTAAACCCACCAGCAGAAAACCATTATTACGAATTTTTAAACAGCAGAAATTTCCTAGGGGCACTTGAAAATATTATGTTGCTTTAATTCAAAGGAATGTAATGTAATAATAATATCGGAACGAAACCCACAATTGTTCCTGAAAGGTTACACTAGCAAACAGTTCACATTCATTAATATTGACTGAAATAATATTTATTATATTTATTGGGCAAATTTAGATTCTGGTTGATAATATACTTGTTATTTGTCAATAGGCTACGGATGTTTACCAAAATGTCATAAAGAGTGTGTGATACACACTTACATGAGGCTGGTTTGAAATGTCATTGTTGAAAGGAAGAAACTGACCTAAATATTTTCCATAGAAATTTCATATTGATTAATATACGACTTGCTTCTTTTTTAACGAAATGCCAAGTTCTCCGATGGTGTTTTGGGATATTTTTAGTTTATATTGATATTACGTCTCTTAGTCACAAAAAAGTCATTATGAACAGGAAATTAACTCACATAGTTCAAATGTTTTAATAAGTGTAAGTGTGGGCAGGGGCTACCAAATGTATTATATGTGGTATGGACAAAATCAGGAGAATGCTTTTCTCTCACACAATTCTAGAAAAGTTAGGTCAGGTTATTACACTAAAAAAAACATAAAACACCTTGTGCTAAATATACTCCTTACACCCACCAACAGGAAATCAAAATTAAGATTTTTGAACCGTCAGAATTTTCCTATTTTCAAATTATGAGAAGCACTCAGGAAATCTTGGGTTAAATTCAGCGGGCGTGGAATTATTTGTGTTCAAGTATAGGAAATAATAATAAGAGAATATCAGAAAAAAAATTAATGCGTAATTCCCAAAAGTTTACACTAATAAACACTTCATGCTCATGGACATTCATTGATCTAATCAGACAATTGTTATTTTTATTGACCAAATATAATAAGCCTCTTTATTATTAGTGTAGACATCCGACATTTGCCAACTGTTTGGCACTGTTTCAGCCGAACTGTTAAGGCCAGACAAAGTATTTCACAGCAATTTTTCAACACCCACTGTACCGAGTGTTTATGTTTTTCCTGGTTCAATTTTTGTTTCCTTATTTAGCTTTTTGCAATTATTGATGGCGCCTGTTAAAACCAGTCTCACTTGCTTGGCTACTGAGAAGCTGTTAGCACCCATTTCAGTAAAATTTAGAATAAAACAGAGACACATCAATAATTCCTGAGTTTAACCAATTTCATTGCCGCTTTAATATTCCAGAGAGATTTCGCATCATCAAGCTGAACAAATGAGATTTAATGCCATACGTTATTTTAAGGAAAGGAAAGTGAATCAAAATTCAAATGCTATCAGCGTTGGGTATCTACTGAAAGTATAATATGCCCTAAAAAAATAAAAGGGGTATGCCTATATATTCCAAACCTAGTATCACAGGCCTGATAAACGAAGTGAGGCAACCAAATTTTGTAATTTACATATGAAAGAATAGAACCAGCATACTGCTAATTTGGTTACTTGACTCATCGATGGACATGTAACATAAAAACAACCTTCCACATTTTATCCCAAGCTTTTCTTGTAATAAGGGAAGAATGCATTCTTACCTGATTTGCCTACATTCGATTTTCCTATAACTGCAATTCGTACTTTTGGCATGCTGCTCTTGTCGTCGGTTTTCATTTTCTGAAAGAAAATTGATTAAACTTATTAATTCGTAACGGACATCGATCATATAGCATCACTATTTGATACTAGCTGTTTGTAAATTAGCCGTTACATCTTCAGCGAAAGTGAATTCTGGAAATGTATGTAATCATACTTCCTTTATACATAATTCATACAATCACATATCTTATGGAATTACGGTTATAGGCTCAAATTGCTAGGTGTTTGTGTTTATTATGAAATATAATAAGTTTGTATCTAAATCAAGTTTCCCCGAAAGACAGATACTTCATCGCGTGTTCTTTCAGAAATTCTCAGTTTCATTGAACCAAAGCGTGTAGCTATACATTATATGTCAATGCATTAAAATTCGCTGTATCTTATCTGTATATAAATAGAGGTAAAACAGCTTCAGCTTCGTGACGTGGATACATGATAAAATATCACGCGTGAATGGCATGTCTCATAATCTTTCGTTCATGCTTTTTATTTATGTATTGAAAAAGGCTACTTGTATGAAATAGCTAGTTGATATTTTCTCTGGGGAATTTTTTTCGTAGTTCACCTAACTTTTCTTGCGAAAGTTAAGAAAACTGAAGAATGGAATCATGTTTTGTTTGCTGGGAGACAAAACTGATGATACATCATTATTATTTTTTTAATTTTACGGGCCTCTAAATTTGAACGGATATGGCGACGATAACATATATACCTACAGACACATTTTTTACAAAAAAAGGCGCCTCAACTCTTATTTACGACAGAGCCAGTCATTTGCCAAAAATGACACCGGCTGGACTAGAATTTAGATTATAAACACAAAACGGGCCATAAATTTCTTCAAATATGAAATATTGCCTTGCAAAAATTATTTGATTAGACCGGTTTTTCAAATTCTTTGTTTCAAATTAATTTGTTCTTTTAATTACTTCGTATAGTTTCTCAAAAAAAGTAATCCTTTCATCATATTTTTTCAATGTCTATATCAAATACAACATCTTATCCGATAAATTTTATTACAATATTTCATTGAAGGAACTTCTCAGACGCTTTTTTATTTTCCGCAGCATGATATTAAAATTTGGCGCTTGCCTTCGTCCAAACAGAAAGTCTGCTAAAAGATTAAACTATGCTCCAAAGGCAAAGAGGAAATTTTGTGAGATCACAAAAAGTTGTTATAATTGGACGCCTCAATTTAGACTTTGATTGGGAACTTTTTTGAAAGCTGATCCATTATTACCTGAAAGAGTCGTATTTTCCTTTTCCTTTAATATAGCCTAAAATGTATTTCTGGCGGTAATAGGCGTTTTTCAAAGCGATTCCTTGATGTATTGGGAACAGCGTAAAGTTCAATTCAAATACACATAAACATCATATTATTGTCATCATGAATTAATTTTATATAGTACATAAAACGTATTGTCTTTTCATATGCTTTTTAAGCGTAGTATTAGTATTTTAAGAATGCCATTTCAATTTATCGATACCATTAAAACCTGAGTAATGCCGTTCATAATATTTAGTAGCACTTTATCATTATACAAATCCAAACATTGTAGGCATCTCTTTTATGACAAACAAATAAAACCGATGCCCAAATCAAACAGAACAAGTTCAATAACTCGTCCAGAGAAGAATTCAAATAAACACTACCGTTGTCTTCTGGATATTTTCGAGAAAAGTTCAGGGTGAAGCAAATAAAATTAACCTCAAAAATATGATGTTGAAAGAATATTAAATCCAACTGGATGTTAATCTGGATTTCTGGAAGATTGGTCTGGAATTCATATGCAGACGACAGCAAGATTTAAATTATTTTGGCTGACACTTCCTTATTCATAATTCGATTTTGGAATGTAAGTGGTACCCAAAATAAATATTATTTTCTGGTAATTTACTAATTTAGTTAATTTTGATCACAAGAGGAATAATATTTCTGTAATCAGTTGGCAACAGTTAGAAGTAGAGTAAATAAATGAATAAGAACATTCACAAATAATTAATCACTGTTATTTTTTTCAAATACATCATTAATTTGCACGTTTCTGCAGAAATAAATCATAATAACTATATCACCCCAAATGTTGAACTCGCAACACTTGAAAGTGTTTCTAGACAAAAGTCGATTACTTTTGATGAAAAAAAAATCCATGGTGCCAATCTTAGCGGTCATAGTCGCACTGTTCAAAAAAAGCTTTTAAGAGGATCTCGAAACGTTTGTTTGCCAAAATGTAATTAAAAAACCAGCCAGCAGACACAAAAATTAATGTACTTTTTTTCTGGAACATTTAATCTGATAAGTTCTTTTGCTGTTTGCTTTAAGGCAGGTCTTGGTTCAGGAAAAAGGCATCGTGATTGTGAATATAATTTTAATATTAAAGCCTATCACAAGGTTTTCGTTGTTCGGTAATTAATTGATTATATATTTTCGGAACTTAGAAGATTTATATACTTTGCGCACTGAATTTATTCGTGGTACAAAGGTTATTTGAATTTAGTGCGCAGTTTACACATTCTTAATCGAAAAAATCTGCTGTATATAATATGTAATTTTAGTTTAAATATTTGAACTGAATAACTTGATATTTACATTCCAAGGGGCAAGTATGCCTTTATAATTAATGTATTCACGCTGATCAGTCGTTTATTATTTATATGTGAGTTTTGAGATTTGAAATTTTCCTAGCCACTCGCTCAAAACTCTAGCTTAACAAGTTTTTTGTTTTGTTCAAGTGACGCTGAAATATTTTATTTTGTAGAAATAGTTTCAGTGTCATTTGTAAATCTTTTTTTGGCAAGTTTTTATTTGCGACAGCGACTAGACGACAAGCAGGCACCTAAATAAATCGCAAAAAAATTTGCCTGACAAAGAATTTATGATGGTAATATGAAACTTGTGTAACTATTTTATTTAAATTGTTTATTATCTCAAACTATTCTACAAACTCGCTGACAAATATATGGCGATATGCAGGACTAAAATATTTAAGAACTCCGTATAATGAAGGTTACATATCTGGGTTGAATTTCAGCAGTTAATATTATTTGAGTAAGCAAGGGCGTGATAGTCTCAGGCATATTATAATTTTGAACTGCATGTTTAAAAATTTGTCCAAGCGATATTTTATACTTAAATTATAGTCAACGTAAAATATATATACCTTTGTCAGAAGGAATGTCATAACCATGATTTTCGATGCCCATTTCCACCATTTCAAAGTCAAATTCATGAACCGAATTGAATCGAACTAGAGAGCAACGATAAAAACAAAACACACAACAGTAAAGTTTACAAAAAATTCTAAGAAATCTAAGTTTTTCGGCAGAACTACGTCGCGATTTACCAGCTCCGTTCCATCATTCGGCGCCTGTTCGAATTAAAAATAGCCTAGCGGTGGAATGTAGCCGGCTGCCATCCAATTTGGACGATTTTATAAGCCAGTTCCAAAATAAAAGATTCTAAACACTTATTAGCCTGAAGTCTTCCTTCTAAAAATAGAGGACGATATTTAAAAATCTGGCCCTGAATTGTCATTATTTGGGGTGATGTACTGATTGATGTCTACCGGGATGTTTAATTTCCTTTGTCTCGGGGGATTTCTTCTTCTGAAAGTACTAATTTTGGATATCGAACATAACAGGAAATAGTCATGCTTCTCAAAAGTGCTACTTCGTTCGTCAGTCCATCCGTCAAACTGCATTTGCTCAATGGCCGAAGTCAAACGATTATGAACAAGTTCTAATATCAAGAGACAATACGACATCGAATGTCACTTTCGTTGAATCGACCGGAAGATTGAAGATAATCTTCAGCACAGACCCTCCGCTGTGATTATTGTACAAATTGCAATGTAAATGAGAATATCTGGCGTATAAATTCTAAATTGAAATCATCAATTATGTAAAAGCCGCGATAGAGCTAGGGATATGATGCTTTAAAACTAAAAGATTTTCCCAAGTCCAAATGATCCAAAGAAAATATATATGCAACACAAGTTGGTCAAGAACTTGCATAATATCGAATTTCCACCCTACCGAGGAACTCAACTGAATACACATAATTACAAACAGATATTACCTCTTATAGTTTCAAAAGAGACATGTCATAAATAGTTAATGTAACACTTACGTTATTTCTTCCACCAAAATGTACAGAAATTTAGCATAAACATATCCGATTCGTCGAACCTAAAATACGAAAAGACTAAGAATAGGAAGATTTAATCAGACTTTTATTATTGGGTCGATCGCCCAATTTATTTCCAAGGAATGATTATAGGGAAGGTGAAAATTGAACCTATAAATTTTCTTGGAGACGGAAAAATCCAAATAATGCTTTACTGCTTAGGGAAGCGGAATCTTTTTTTAGAGGAGAATGATATTTTAGAGGTATGCGTAGTAGGGATTTAAAAAGGAAGAGAGAGGTGGACTTATTTTTAAATTATATATTCGGAATGCTCCATAATACAGTCTTGTCGATTCAAATATGCCCTAAATATAAAGAAATCGGACAACTTATTGAGCACGTGTAGGTTCTTAAAGGATGCCAGTGACTATATTTTGTAAACTTTATGTGGAATAAAATTTGATTTGTATACAAGTCTAGGCAATGATAAATTTGACATATTTGAAATTACCTTATGAATAGATTATAGCAATGTGAATTCATATTATTTTTTCTTTTGGTCATAAACTATTGAAATTCTTTTTAATTTCTCTTCACATTTCATAAAATTCACTGCATGGAAATCCATCCTTAATCCCTTATAGCTGTTGCTGCTATAATTATGTATCAGGCACTGAACGCAATATATACGTCGAACTGAAATATCATATACAGGGTGTTCTGAAAATACGTGCACAGAGTTTGATGACAGACGCCTGACGTCAAAATATGTTGATTTAAGCGAACTTACCTATATCCAAAATTGCTTCATTTAGCCTGCAGAGGGCGTCAAAGATTTAAAAAATATTGGTTTTTCCTAAAATTGTCAAAAACGTACAAATCGTTTTTTTGGTGTCTTAGGCTATAAAATGACGTTTTCTGTTGGCATAGTAACCGGCTGTAATTAAAGCCAATGTATTTGGAAGATTTTTCCTCTTTTGCTAATTTTTGCTAGGATAAGTGGTTATGCCAGATAGAAATAATTTTCAATTACCTGCTCGGGCAAGATATTTTATTAATAATAAAAAAAACGAAATAAAAGCAAATGTGCAAAATGACCGCCGTTTTGCTGAATACACTTATTTAAACTTCATAAATAATGAACTTGAACTTTATCTAATGTCTCGGGATTATTAAGATGGTTGCTTGCATTTAAAATTCGCTGCCATAATTCTTCGCGTGTGTTTACGGGAGTCTTAAAAATTTCGGTTTTAAGAACACCCCACAAAAAGAAATCGTACATATTTAGGTCCGGAGAACGTGGTGGCCATCGTACTGGTGCATCATTGCCTCTTCCAATCCACCTATTGGGGTACTTGTCATCCAGGTATCGCCAAACAGCAACGGAAAAATTAGGTGATGCTCCATCGAGCATATAGCACAGTCCCCCCAAATTAAAAAAGGCAAATCTTCCAGAAGAATTGGCAAAGTATTTTGCAAAAAAATTAAGTAAATATTACCATTCAATTTGTATGGCAATACCACAGGACCAATAAGGTATCGATCGATAATACCTGCCCAAACATTTATTTTAAACTGATGTTCGTGGTGGGCAACTTTAATATCATAAGGATTTTCATCGGCATAAACATGCTTGTTGATCAGGTTGGTACCTCTTGACCTTGTAAAGCACGCCTCGTTGGTAAATAAGATTTTCTTACTAAAATCTTACTAATGGATTCTTCTGTTCCGAATAAATTGGCAAAATAAGAACCGCTGGGGTAAATCAATGGGCATAAGTTCTTGAACTGTTTGGACGTGATACGGCTGCAACAATTGTTCTCTTAAAACGTAATTTACGATGGTTTTAGGAAGCTCCAACTCACGTTTCAACCGGCGTGTACTGATGCTTGGTACTTCTTCAACTCTTAACAAAACTTATCTTCTTTTTCAACAGTTCGAGTTGCCCGGATACGACCACTACTTTCAACTTTGTGCTCAAAGCTACCCGTTTCTCGAACATGACGTTCAGTACTCGGTATTTTTTGGTATAGAACGATCAGCAAATCTCCCCATGTAAACCCTAACACTTTGTCGTCTATTTCTTTGGCGAAACCCGTACACCAGAAGCATGTCAACCTTTTCGGAGTTCGTACAGTTGTCCATATATAACGTAATTGTAAAAAAATTTAGAAGTTAAATAGTGGCCTAAATGTTTAATCTCTGACAGCGATTTGTCAATAGAAATATTAAATGCCATAGGAACAAGAAAACTTAAGAAGACACCAGCAAACAATGTATAGTAATAAAATAAGTTTTTTTCTGGCATTACCACTTATCCTAGCAAGAGCGGAAAAATCTTCCACATAAATTGTTTTCCTAGAAAAGAATATCCGATTTATCAGTAAATCAATGACATAAAAAAGCCGAAGATATAACTACATATGACGTCACATTTATAATGCTTCGTGTTAAAACAGCCGGGAACTATGCCAACAGAAAACGTCATTTTATAGCCTAAGACTCAGCACCATAAAATCGACTTTTACGTTTTTGAAAATTTTAGGAAACCAATATTTTTTTTAATCTTTGACGCCCTCTGCAGGCTAAATGAAGCAATTTTGGATATAGGTAAGTTCGCTTAAATCGACCTATTTTGACATCAGGCGTCTGTCATCAAACGTTGTTCACGTATTTTTCGGACACCCTGTATATTATGTAGTGTAAAACTCCTCTCCGTGATTTAATAATTATCTGAGAATGTGAGAGGAGGCTCCAGTAAAACGGTAGTTAGTTTGATCTGCAGTAATTTTATTATGTTTCATATGAGAAAATATTTTGTTTGATAAATCAGGTTTCGTCGTTCGTGTCATCTCATGTTGCAGATATTCAAAAATAATTATCCTTTCTTTTTAAAGTTGTGTCATTTGCTGCTATCAACTTCATACCAGGATATAGTAGGTACGTAACTTAGATTCAGTGAATGTAGCTTTGATATATTTTTCCATACACGTTCAAGCATTATTTGTAGCCCTCTTTCCCTAATTTTAAAAATTTGCGATTTTCTTAAATTCATTTGGGAGGAAGTTAGCGATCTATCCAATATTACACCTATAATATTAGTGGCTTTTGCAATATTTAAATAAAAGCTATTATTTGAAAACTAGACTTCGTGTGTGTGTTCCTGATTTTAACCGCAGGATACAGTATGTAGTTTAGGTTTAATGCTTGATCATTTCTCTTTATAATAATTATATATACAACTGCTCCAATTAACTTTAAAATACTGTACGTATGTAACTAATGCCTCTCGCTTATTCTAGCATATCACACATGCTGTAAGTTAATACTATAGTAGAAAACCAAAACAGGTGTTGGTTGCTAACCTCCTTATTAACTAAGTTCTTCAAAAATTAAAACTTTTTATGAATATGTTTGATATTTCATCTGTATATTCATACCAAGTTTATATACCATCCAAAGTTTCACCAACAATCTAAGTGGGTTTTCCATTGTTTAGATATAATATAACGGCTTTGATAAAAACAGATTTATGAATAATTCTACTGTTTTTTGAAGTGAAAACAGTCAGCGGACCGAGGAAGCATTACTTAATCTTCTTTAGGCGCATTCACCATTCTTTTGCCGGGGCATCAAATGAAACTCGGCCGCCAAGCGTGACGCGCGATGGTCGGCTATCGTTCATTCGGGTAAAGTCGGAGTAAACTTAATTTTTCTTGAAAACGGCTCCGAGTTGAAATTTGGCATTTGGCATGTTTTTAGGCTACACTATACAGTTAATTATTCTTCGCGATCCGATTTTCGGTTTCAGGGTTATTACGTTAAATGTGCGGTTTTTCAAAATGTTTCTTATTTGTGTATTTACACGATAACTGCTAAAAAAAATAAGGTAATTTTAATGAAGTCTTCTAGAGACATTTGTTGACGGTCTTCCACCCTACCCTAATTTAATTTGTCGAAAACCGAAAAATGTCGAGTTTTTTTTGCTCGTGTATATTTTTGAAAAAGGGGGAATTTGTGTAGTTTTAGCGTTGAAAAATTCACGGGGAGGGAAAAACCGAGACAACGCGACAGCTCGATAGAATATTTTTAGGAGAAAAACTTCTTAATTGCTTCTACACGATTTTCTAATCTTCATGCCTTAAGCAGGGCACAGAATGTAGTTTATGTTCAAAACTTCTTAAACCCTGGGAAAATAGACTTCTGGGGGAAAATGTAAAAACATCGATTTATATATGAAGGTTTTTTTCGATAAAAATTATTTCTTTTTATTATAGGAAACCTGATGAAAACTCAGCCATAAGGCTTTAAAGCCTTATGTGGAGTATTCTGTACATCTTCTCAGCCTCTACAATATATTAATCCAAATAATCATCTATTTAACTGTCAAATTATAAACATAATAACTATGTATTATAATTGCCTGTATCCTACATCCATTTTAGACGCGCGTATTTCCATCGGCGCCTTAGCTCAGATGGTCAGGGCTCGCTTAACGTTCATGAAGTATCAAGATCGATGCATGGCGCCTCCAAGAAACTTTTTTTTAATTGTATTTAATTTTTAATGTCGCTTTGTTGAAGATTTCACTTCTGCCGTGCCGTCTTAAGCACACCCCATTTTTTAAAGTGTTTAAATATAGCTCATTAAAAAGTCAGATTTTTTCATTTTCCTTCTTGTTAAAGAGAGTTGTGTCACCTACTATTTTCTAATCTTCATGCCTTAAGCAGGGTACAGAATGTAGTTTGGGTTAGTTCTTCTATTCTATATGAGCTTCCAAACATAATATGTAAAACTCTTCCCATTAACTTAAAATATCCCTTGAGTTTGTAAGGCATGTTTCTAGTTTGTTATATGACAAGAAATTAGTAAATAGGTAAACATAGCGACATCGGCTGTCACGATTTTCCCTAGATTTGAATTATTTATTATTAGGTGGTCAAAGTAACCCTACATTTTCAGAATTATATGCAGAACATTAGTGATTTAACTATTATTTAAAGACATGCTATAATAACTACTTATGGCAGAAGATACATCTCTAATGAGTAAGAATAATAGAAGCAAACTAACTCTGAAGCAAAAAGACACTTATTTGTCTTACTTTAAAGCAATTTTCCAGCCAAAAATCTGAAATACGACATCATAATGCGGAAGTGGAAAGCGATTCTCCTACTTAACACCATTCCACTTGTTTCGAAACAATCACAACTGCGACAGAAACTTGTTTATTTTAGAGTTTGGCGGATTAGTAAACACTGCGGATAAATTAGTGGCTCGCTATCTGTCAATTAAAGCAGATATAATGTTTCAGTTTCGATTTCCCGTTCCTTCCCGATAATTATTTCGAAATTGTTTTGGCTTAGCGTATAACATTAATTAGTTTTTGAAGACGCTGTTAATTTATAATTATGGGGAACCTATTGTAAATATATATTTTACAGCTGCAGAAATAATGTCATTAATAACGCTTGCTTACCGATTCATAGTACCGAAAGTCTTTGGAACCAACACCATTCAGATGTAATACATATCCGTTTGAAAACCTCTAGTGTCCAAGATGCAATTAAGTTATTATTAAGAGTGTGTGGATATTATGGCTACACTTGTGCTATATTTTGTGATTTACGTAAGACATTTGACTGCGCATTGCATATTAGGCTGAACATACTCCAATATTACGAGGTTTTCAATTAGGTTGTTGCTGCTAATATAGATAAAATATTTAATAATGCAAGGCCCAACGAAAATCGTAGCTGTCAAAGTCTTGTTCACTTATTACATGTCATATAACGAACTAGAGAGAGATAGGACTTATTTTTGAAAGTTCATATAGAAAAAGGTATTATAGATAATTTAACCGAATAATGGCTTCATCTAATGGGCAATGTTTAACGAATGTAAAAACGAGTGAGATTAATCATAAAACTTTGGTCGGTTCAATAACTTGATGGATTCTTACCAAAACACTTGCTGAATTTCGTTTAAACAATGGAAATCCCACTTAGGTTGTTAGTTAAACTTTGGCTAGCTTATAACCTCTGTCTGGTTTTTATTTTTTAGATCTTAGCATTGGTTACCCAGTATATTATTAACTTACAGTATGTAATATGTTAAAATGAGATGGAGGCACTCCTCACATTCGCACAGTATTTTCAAATTAATTAGAGCAGATGCACACGTAATGATTTTGTGAGTGCACGAGATGCGAGAGTGAATGAAGTGATCTGAGCAGAAAGTGTTTGACATTAGCGGTCTTAGAACCACTGCTATTTTATTATCCGTTTGAAAGTAATCATCGAGAGAAATTCCCATGTTGTAAGATATTATTAATTAAAAAGGAAACAAATTATATTTTAATTTTTTTACGGTTTTCCCTTATTAGGAAATACAGTGTTCGTGGGTGGTCATAAATTTAAATTATGCAACCGCATAGCGCATACTGTAGCGACTTCAATTTACATTCGACGCTTGAAAAGTTATGAACGTGGGCAGGACTGGTATTAATAATTTAAGTCTACTTTCAAATGAAAATTTGTTTATATCACGCTCTAGGGGCTTAAAAAGCTGCTTATTTACCTTTGCTCTTTTACCTTTCGCTATTTTGTTAGGTAGACCATAATGTAGAAAGGCGTTTGTGGCTTTAAAACTTTAAATATCGATTTGGCTTCAAGTCAAGTATTGAAAATACCGGATCATGTTTACTAAGTTACAAATTATTTGAAGTTCTGCTTTGCATAATAGATTGTGTACGAATTTTTCAAATTTAATTTCTGAAAAACAATTTTGGACATATAAATTGAACATTCAAATATCATTATGCAAGGGAGCCAATCGAAAAGTTTTCACAGAAGTTTTCTGTCTCATGTTGTAGAAGCAGAAAAACGCTGCGACTCTAGTTTCAATTCACCCAGATTCAATCTCTTAGCGGGGGTGACTTTCGCCCAACAAAGTATCAAAAGGACAAAGGGTGTCTTGTTATACATCATTTTAAAGGGCATTCAATTATCTTTTCTACGCCTCTTCATTTTTTAATTTTCGATGAACAAATCTCGAGAAATTGTGATATAAAAGTATTTTAATTTATTAGATGTTGAAAATACCCACCACCAACCGACCAGCAATAGAGACATTGTTCAAAGTGATCTCTAACATTATTGAGCATTTTTGGAGGTATAAGATTACATTCGTGCCACAAGTCTTCAAGTGACTCAGGATGTGTCGTTTAAATTTTAAATGGCCCCTTAACAAATTCGAAAGGAAACAAACCTTGGGAACGTACAGGTAATCGAGTAGGTCCTCTCTTCCCAAACTACCATTCTGGCAATGTTCATCTAGAAACTGTCGTACATGTGACACGGAATGTGGAGGAGACACATCTTGTTTAAAATGATGTCTTCGGTACAGTGGCGGCTGTCTTGTTCACTTATTTCTGTTAAAACTTTGACCAACTAATGTTTGGATATAGCTCAGGACACCAAAAACATCGACGAGGAAAAATTATCTGTTTTGTTCTTAAGCTTTCATAGTTTATCCTTCACGTTTTGAACCCAACCAATTCTGACACACAAACTTTTACTGAGCTCATACTTGGCCCGTACAACTCTGTTTCTATCGTCCATAAGCTTCTGATGATACTGTTTGATTAATTCCATCTGTTGAATATAGGTCGCACATAGATCAGGGAGGATCGACGTGTCTTTCTCATGTTACATACTATTTTGATTCCGTAAAAAGGTCTGCGCCATATTAGACTGATGCTCAACGTATTTCCTAATTTTTCTCAAACATTCTTGTAAATCGATCAATCGTTTACCAAGTCCCTCTCTCCTCACCGCAATCTCCTTTTCAATCGTTTTTAAGCTGGATTTACAAAGCTCATATGTATAATCCAAATAATTCTTGCTATCCTATGAGGAGATCCATTCATACAAACTTATTTCAATGCCAGGATCCGTGTCAGGCGCGTGCTGGTGTTCGTTTCCGATACTCCTGACCCGTCCAGCGTTTTTTTTCCCGGTTCTAATAAGATTTTAGTTACAGGTAGCTTTTGTAAAAACTATAACAGGCTTCACGATCTGCGATAAAGTCTTCGTACGTTTTTTAAAGTAGCTACCATATTTTACTAAATTACGTAATGATATCTTCTGAATGGGGTGTGACGGCGACTCCAACCTTGTTGATGCATACGCTATTCATATTTTCGCAAAATTCTAGCAGGAGTTTGGCTTCGTTGAAATAATCTTGCCACACCATCATGCGCGTCTTCATAGCAGACAACGACACGGGCAGTCTAATAGTACCTAACTGTTTAAAATAGTTCAGATTTTTCAAAATGTCCAATTTGGACGAGTCGTAATTGGCAGAAAAAGATAGATTTTAGACCTTAGCATGTTCCGGCCATGTATGAGCAGAGGTATTTTCGCTCGTGCACTGATTCCCGCCGTTTATGAGCAGCACCACCAGGAAAATATTGCATTTCTCCTTGATCTTTTCTTTTAGATCTGCGGCACTCTGCATGATGGAGATCTTATTGTACACCATCTTGGAATATTTTTGTAGAACTTTATTGAGAAAAAAGTGCTTCTTTGTTATTCTAGAATACCGAAGCTATCTCACGATCGAACAATATTTTCACAGCTGATAGTAGGATCCCGAGAAAACGCTTGTAGTTATCTACCTGTATCATATGTGAACCCTGCCGAATTTTGATCAGGAGTCTGTTTTAAACAGAAATATCTATCTCGTTCTTGCCTATCTTGGAATATTTCAAAAATATTATCACTTTCATTAAGTACATATTATTAATAAGACCAAGTCATTATCGTCATTCAATTCATTATTCACTTCTCATGAAGCTGCAGCAAGCGAAACATGGCGAGATATTGCCATAAATTAAGCAAATAAAAGTATATTTGCCATTTACCAAGCTTTGGTGTATTATTTCTGGAGAACATGTTTAGGCAAATGAGTAAGAATTAACTGCACTCCAACTTATAGTGAGCATTATTTACTTTCAATAGTTTTAAATTGTTCTGGTATTGTTATCTCTTCGAAATATTGGATTCGGGAAAGTCAGAAATTTCTTCTCTTCTCGTGTGCGAATTGGTTTAGGCTACTCCCACAAGCACAACTTCAGAGAAGATAAAACGTGGCGAAAGAAAGAACTTTTTCCTGATTCGTTATCCTTTCCAAAATCTTCATAGTACAACCTTTCACACCACACGAATGTTAAACTATGAAGATTTTGGAAGGGATAACGAATCAGGAAAAAGATATTGAAAATAAAGGAGACCAAACTCACACGGGAAGACCAAAGAAAGGATAAACTATGAAGATACTGGAAGGGATAACGAATCCCGAGAATCTAGAATGAGATCTATTATATGTAATTTGTTTATACTAACTGAAATTTGATGCAAATAATCTGTACTGGAAATGCGAAAAATTTAATAAGAAATGGAAAGGAAAAATAATCACCAATGATAAAAATATTGAAAACATAGGAGACCAAAATAACATGGGAAGACAAGAGAAAGGATAAACTATGAAGATATTGAAAGGAAGAATTTAGAATAAGATCTATTTTCTGTAATATTTTTATATGAAACTTAAATCTAATGCAAATAATGTGTACCATAAGAAACGGAAAGGAAAAATAATCACCAATGACAAAGATACTGAAAACAAAGGAGACCACTATCACACGGGAAAACCATGGAGAAGCAGGTAAGTACCTTAATTTGTGGTATTTTTCTAGTTACCAGTACAAATTTAAGCATAACTAGCTCTAATATCCGTAACTAATAAGAAAAAATATCCTTTTTTCATTATTAGCCACTATGAGTTAGTTAGCAGTTATGTCACTTTTTGAGAAATCAATAAACAATTAGCCAAGTGCCTAAACAGAACAAACCAAAATTAAAGAATATAAATCTGTTTATACTTAATTTCTTTTTGACCTATATTCCGACATCACCTGAAGAAATATGACTCACTTGATCACTACTTAAAATACAAAATACGTTTTGTCATCTTCAGCAAACAAAAAGCTCTCCGTTGCAGAACGATTATCTGTACAGAAACTGAATTTCCAGTCTCCTTGTAGCTTGTCATCGCGATGGTTTAAAGAGTAATATATCGCGGCCATTTTTAAAGTATCAACTTGTTAGTCGTCAAGAGCATTTTTCAAAATGCAAACTCACTGCTGTGCTATGCCAAATATTTTAATCTCGGTATTTTTGAGGACATCTCTAAGAATTCTTGGGAAAGTTCGTTGTGATTTTACGTCGTTTGCTTACGTGAGAGTTACGTTAAGTCATCTTTCATTCAAAATAAGTTGAGATATTTATTTCGTATTTTACATAAAGGCATATTATATATCAAAATACTTGAAACTAGAGTTCTAAAGTGTAAGATTGTACAAACATGAACTACACATATACAATTCTTGTAATACTACAACGTATAATATAAAATTGTTGTAAAAGTCATAAATTGGATCAAGTTAATAGAATAAACGAAGTACCTTCTCATTTTACTTAAAATAGTGAATTCGTATCGATACTAATGGCAGTGATGATGACTGAAGGCATCAAACTATGTAATTAGTAAGTTTTCATGGAGAATTCAGTTTGATAAGTATACAAGCACGCATGGATCACTATAAAATACTGCTTGTTTCTTAAAACATGTAAAGTGTACACTTTGAATATAATTTGTTAGATTGGGTTAATGGTACTATCAGTCTGAAGGTGATAGATCGATTTTAAATCGATATGAAAAGATTTGAAAATCATCCACATAAACGACCCTCAGTATTACGTTTAATAACCCATAAAAAATCATAGACATTGTATTTTCATCCTACCAACTGCGCCCTATTTATACAAATTGATGATTAGGAAACATAAATCAATTTCGGTATTAGGTAGTTGTAAGTTTTATTTGATAATATATTAATATAATAACTGCTGTTCACTTGGAACACACACGAAAAATTGTTAGTCTAGCTTTTAATGTACCTATCTTCAAAACTTAAAAGATGTTGTAATTTGGTTTTCAAAGTATCAGGGCACATAGCCTATCGATCGAATTTTATAAAATTTAATTTGTCCCGAAAATATGTGTTTTCTATTTTGTTTATATAAGTATTTAAATTATCCTTAGTCAAAATATAAAAAACGGATCCAGTAATTTTTTGATATTTTCATTTTTGTTCGAAATGTGACTTTTCCAAGATAAAAGGTGAGTTTTTATTTATTCGGCTGGATCTCTTAAAAATTACCAATTGTTAGTAAAATATGACAAAATTAGTTTTGGTTTACTAACATTTTGTAGCTTTTTAACAATTTTGTACATTGCAAATTTGAATTTTCTATTAAAAAACGCATACTTTAGAGTTGCAGCCTAAAATGTCATATTTTGGACAAAACTGCAAGTATCAAAAAATCTCTGAATTTGTTTATACATTTTGACTAAGGATCATTTAAATGTAACAATCAAATATTTGTAAATTTGCGGAGCAATTAAATTAATAGTTTTGAAGAAACGTACATTAAAATTGACACTAAAAAATTTTTTGATATACGTTTCAAGTGAACAGCAGTATACATAGATATTTTAAATACTTTAAAAATTGTTTAGTTGATTCTGGACATTGGTGGCAGAATCTATGAATAAAAGTGAAAAAGTTTGCTGGTAAATATATTAATTAATGGCGTAATTATTGTCATTAGCATTTTAACATGTTCTAAATTATAAAAAATCTGCAAATTAAATTTATTTCCATATAGAGGTAAGGTTATTTTTGGAAAATGCTTATTTTTATAGCGATTAACTTAATGTAAGAATGGCCTTTATATATAATGGAATAAATTTATGTTATTAATAATTTAACTATATTTTGATAAATCAACTTAATGACTTACAAGTTCATACCAAATTGTATCTATTATCCCTTATAGTATATACATAACTGTTTAAATTAATAGTGTTTGTTTTCCGAAATAAGATTGTTATTAACATTTAATATAAAAAAAGTGGTAAGCGCAGTATGCGCATCTAAAACTTAATATAATTTCAGACCTATTAGTAACATCCGAGACGAGCTTTATTAACCGCATTTTTTAATGCAGAAATATTTTAATAAATAAGGTAACAATATATAGCAAGGAAATGCTTACCTTTTCAAGTCCAGCGACTACCTCAACAAGAAATCTCTTCAGCGCGAGACAGTTAGTCCTAGAGAGACTCACTTTAATTTAAAACTCCGTAACCGGTAAAAACGAGCGAAGCGCGGAAATATTTCCGCGAAAACTTCTCCGGTTTTATCAAAGAAAGGCGTATTTCTCGCTAGGATGCCGCCTGTACTAAACAAAACTTTATCCAGACGCTCATGTATATATAACTTTCAGTTCCCATGGATACGGCGCGACGCTAGCGGCGCCCCATCAGGATGATGCGACGCCGGCAAGTTTCAAGGATGCCACGGGATTCCCTCATGGGATGTGATACTTTTGCAAAGGTGTAAGTGGAGATTCTTTATTGAGGACTCATCATTACCTTGGCATGATTGCTGCTTGCCTTTTTGTCGATGGCCTCAACACAATTATTAAATATCCCCAGATTTGGGAAGCAATTGACGACCACCAATTTATCCAGAAGTAATAAAATATAATTATAGAGCATGTAATTAAGTAAAAAATAACTCTGAATCGTGGTAAACTAGAATCATTCACTCAATTTTTTCGTTTAAACGAAACATTTTCAGACACCTTTGTTTCAAGAGACCAGAAAAATGACTAGCATTTATTCAGGCCATCGAACGTCGAATGGTATTGACCGATGCAGTCCAAACCAAAAATATTATAATATAAAATATATTAATAATAAATATTTAAAAACGTCGACTTCTGCATATCGATTTTTAACGACGAAATCTTGTTTAAATTTGGTCATCGAGTTCATTTCCACATCACATAAAAATTATGGAATATGTTTAAAACTACTGCGAGCTTCGCGATTGAATACATATATACACGGTGTCCTTGGATGGGACCTTATTTTTAATTTCTCGACAAAAAGTCGTTAACTAAAACAGAGTTTTAGTTTTATCCACAATACCGAAACAAAATTTTTGCACTCGAAAAAGTGCAAAAATTCTGTGTCGGTATTGTGGATAAAACTATGTTTTAGTGCATGGGGTTCCAAACCCCAACATAAAAAGTCGTTCATTAATGCTTGTAAAAAATAAGATTTGTCATTATAAAATTCAGTTTGTTTACACAATGAGGTGAAAATCTTTAGCAATATTAATTTTGCCTAAGAGTAAACTACCTCAATTTTTCGTTTTCAAGGACAATGCTATTAAAAAATGTTAATTAAAATTACCTTTTTAATCATGATCATAGTTTCAAAGAAAATTTAATTTAAATCGATTTCTTTATGGCTTAGTTATCTCAATATCAATTGTCTTTTCAGACACATAAATTCTGAGTAGTATTAATTAAGGTAGCGTTTTATTTATAAGGTTTTTATCCGACATGAAAGCTGCCAAGTTTTACAGACTTTTCTAGTCGTCTTCTAAATCACTATACCCAGAATAAATCATCTGTTGATTTATTTCGGCGATAGCTTCACGTATTCTATATTTAAAATTTCAAGATTATGATCTGAAAATAGGTTATTATTATTTTCTTTTAAAAGCACCCAAATAAAGTGATCGCATGCTGTTAGATCAGGGGACCGAGGCGGCCACTGTGTGGGACCATATCTACCCAGCAATTTTTGATGAAAATATCTCTAAACCCAGCTTTGAACTTGCAGTGTTGAGTGCGCCGGGCATTCCTCTTGTTGAAAATAGGCTTTCATCTGTATTCTAAATTTTCTTCTTGAAACTCTTGTCCAAAAGTATATATTTAACCTTTATAAGTATGAATTTTGGTTAAACGTTTCCTGAAAGAAATATGGACCAATAATTCTATTTATTGTAATAGCCCACCTACACTATTTTGTATTTTTTTAAATGTCTGTTTCCCAAAGTGATTTTCCCTAAACAAAAGTCTAAAAGTTTCCCATCATCGGCTTCTTCTAAAGTATGATTTTTTAGGTTCAAATGGCTTAAATTTATTCCATTTTGAAACTCTTTCAATCTCAGGTCTGCTTGTGTTAATTTCCAAGGATCTGTTTCTCAAAGATGATTTCGGATGTTCTGCTACTGACCCAAAAAGTAGCATGGTGGCTACATTATCTTAATTATATGTTTTCTTAGTCTTTTTAGGTTTTTACAGTTCCCATAAGATTAAACCTTATAATTAAGTTTTTTTTTTTAAATAAGAAAGAGAACGGGATATTTGTCGTTGAGCAGTTCAGTTGCATGTCGGTAGGAAATGTTTTCCATACCATAGCATTTAACTATATAAATTCGTTGCTGTAAAGTAAGCATTATTGCAATTTCAAAATTAACTGACAATAACACTGACTATAACACTACTATTATGTGACTGATACTTTACTTCAGGTACTTGACAGGTATTTTGGTTGAATTCGTTACATTCGGAAAATAGCTGAGGCATGGCAAAAAATCGATTTAAACTAAATTTTCTTTGAATCTTCGTTTGTGACTAAAAAGGTAATGCTAACCAACTTTTTCCAATGGCATTTCCCTTAAAATCGAAAAATTAAGGTAGTTTACTTTTAAGCAAACTTAATATTTTGTAAGATTTTGACCTCCCTATATACAAAAACTAAATTTTCTAATGACAAATCTTATTTTTTTACAAGCAAAAATTTTTAGTGACTTTTTGTCGAGAAATTAGAAATAAGGTCCATTTGTGGTATGGGTAACCACATCCAAGGACATCCTATATATTAGCAAAAGTATGCAAATTCTATAAATTTTGAGCTCGAAGTATGCCAAACACGAGATGATAAAAATTTTCTTAGATAACTGTCTTAATTGCTGCTTGAGTTCACAGTACTCGCAGGAGATTTAAGACAATAATAAGAAGACAATTTAATAATTTTCAGATGCAAATTAATGGTTATTATTACTTTTTTTTCTCTTTTATTCCTTAGTTCACTATTTTCCTTGTGTTCTCTGTGGCTTTACTTATCCATAATGATTTACAAACAGTAACAATTATTAATAGGCAATAGCAAAAAAATACTTAGCTACTGTTTTCTGTGGTAATAGCTATTTATGTTATAAGTAGATACATAAAGTAGTGCTTTATTGGGCTATAGCGTGAAGAGACCAATAAAATTCAGTTTCATCATTATCATCTTCTTCTAGAGTATATATTTTTTAGGTTTGAATGGCTTAAACTTATTTCATTTTAAAACTCTTTCGATTTCAGGTTTGCTTATGTTAATTTCCAAGAATCTGATTCTCAAAGATGTTTTCGAATGTTCTGCTACTGAGTACAAAAGTACATCTTCATTATATTTTTTTTAGACTTGTTTAGGATTTCACATCTTCTGCAAGATCAAACTTTATAATTAGTTTTTTAAACTCTGTTGACTAGTTTCAAAAGCGGGATATTTGTCATTTACAACAACGTATTTATTTAGTTAAATGCTATGGTATAGGAAACATTTCCTACCGACATACAATTGAACTGCAATTTGTCGTAGGAAATGTTTCCTATACCATAGCATTTAACTAAATTAATACGTTGTTCTAAAGTAAGCATTATTGCTATTTCAAAATTACCTGACAATGAGACTGACGGGTAAATCTATTTTACTGATCAGTACTTGCTGATCAGTAGAAGATATAGAGAAAGATAACGAGGAAAATAAGTAGACTCATTTTTATTATCTTTGGAACCTATCGGAAAATTTATGCCAGACTCAAAAATTCTTGATTAATGTCATCAATAGAACAAATTAAAAGATATACACCGACTGAGAAAATAAGTACAAAAAAAATTCACTGCCTCCTGGACTATAAGCTTTATTACTTAAGTCTTGCTTGCCATAGGCCAATCAAATTAGGGGGAAGGGGGGGGGGCACTTGGAAAAAGTGTTGGGAAGCTAATTATTGTTTTGATCGGTTCATTTGACATCAAGTAGAAGTATCCTATATTTGCACGGTCCCTCGACTGCCGCTCGAGTCAAGAAGTCCAAAAAAACACGAAGATGATTGTTACGAATGCTATTGACTTATCACCGAATTATCCATATGTGATAATTGTTGGTGAGACACTGGTCTCTTGATCCTACTCACAACGTTAGCACTTTCCACCTCACGGTTCCAATAATGAAGCCTGGGAAGGGTGCAAAGAAAACACTTTGTACTCTCCCAGACACTTCAATTACTTGGATATTCCAAAATCAAACATTCTGTTCCTGCATGCCTTTAGTGGGTGTAATGTCGGTAAAAACTTTGGAAGGAACAGGAAATTGCAAGACGCTGCACTTTTCTTCAAAAACAGCAATGCTTGTGCTGATGAAATATAGCCGCTGCTAGGTAAACAAACAAAACAAAATATGACCTACTGCCCATACCCACCATGAACGAGCCAGCACCTCCAGAAAGACTTAACAGCGTATCCACCAACTGCTCTACGGGAAGCCGAGGTTGCTGCAGTTGCCGGAAACCAGGAATGAAACGTTCGGCGATCTGCTTTGAATGCAAGGAATACTGATGTTCCAACGCGCCTGATGATGACATCTCGCTTGTCGTCCTAAACGAAGATGACGTAGAATTATTGACTGAGGATCTTGATCAGTATGGTATGTATTAAAATTGCTATACCTTTAAAATTTCCGTTCATGTAATGCACGTCACTCAGTAATGCCCAATCCATACAATATTGGGTAGGTATATTACTCCTACTAATGAATTTTCTTTTTTCTATTCTAGGTTACGGAAAAGATGATACCACAATCCCCCCAAAGTGTCAAACAATGATGAGCCAGTTTTCATGGAGAGTCGTGGACCAAACCGGCCCTTGATATCAAAGCGCGTGTGTAAGAATATTTCACAATGGTGACGTAAGAAGAATACTTCATATATATTACTTTATTTCGGAATACCACTTCTTCAATTATGTAGAGTTGGAAAAGCAGGGTACCTTTCTTGGGCACTGAACAGCAAATGACAAGAGTCGGAAAATTTTAATTTTCTCGGTATGCACTTGACCAAATTTAAAATTGAAGTTACAGGTTGAATACACATTTTGATGCCCTATAACTGTTATTCTATACCTTTTTTCATTAAGACTGATCGTTTCCGTGTGGCGGACGATTCGTTTTTCAGCATAGTTGGTAAAAACTCACCGTTTTTCCACCATCGACTTCAGCCATACTGCTGAACCGAATGTAATGAAAGGAGTACTCATTCGACGTAGAATTTAATGTTATTTAATATTTCTAAGAATGAAACATTCGCTAGAACTCACCGTTTTTGAGCTATATGCGAAAAAGTGAAAAAAGTCCGAAAATTTCGCATTTCTTTCGCCTTCCTGATTCGAGCAGCGGTCGAGGGACCGTGCAAACCTAAAATACTTCCATTAATTCAGTAATATTACGGTTTATATCGGAAAAAATTCAGAAAGTTTAGAAAATTGGTCGAAATGTTAGGGATGACATAATAAATACTAACTGAAAAGTTCCCACCCCTTAATAGTATGCTTCATCCCCTAGGACGTCGTTTTTGCCCACTTTTTCAAGTTTTCTAGATTATCTCGAGAACGGTGCACTTTTTGATAAAAAAAACCTATTTAGAAAAATATTCCTTATAAAATTTTCTATAAAAATATCCATACACATTTTTTCCTAAAACTAATAATAATGTGAGAAATAAGGCGTATTATACATAAGGGTTACTTCCGGCTAACTTTACTGTGAAATCTAATATATAATAATCGTATAATATAAAGTCGAATGCAGAACGCTAAAAAGTTGGCAGTAAGCTACTGGCCTCACTTAAAATTAAAATAAGTCTACCACTTGAAGTGAAACTTCTTTAAAGACGCGGCGACAATTTTTAGAAGCGTCTAGCTGCACCAGAATGCATTTCGATTGCGAAGCTTCGCGCATCCTCAGTTTTTGACACACATTTGGCAAGGCTTTCAATATTTGGTAAATTGCTTTCAGCAAGCCTGGCTTGCTTGGTGGCGCAGTAGTTAGTACGATGTGCTTGTGATACGACGGCCCGGGTTCGAGTCCCGTCAGTGGCGAGAGATTTTTTTTAAATTTTTATGAGGTTATGTTTGTAAAAAGTTCTTTTTCGTCATTTTGGGCATGCCTTGGGTTAGCTTTGGTTAGTTTTTGTTGGTTACGCCTTCGTAGCGAGCGAAGCGAGTGGAAGGCCATGCGTGAAGTGAAATAGTCACCGTTTCATCATGCGCGAAACTTCTCAATCGAAATCCATTCTGATGCAGCTAGACGCTTGTCAATTTTTGAGCGTTCCGAAAATTTATATCGCGTCAGGGGTGTTCGATGAGTGCGTCAGCGGTGACAGGAGGGGAATACGCAAACGCGTTGATTGGGAAACGGCCGGCAGGAGAGGAAGTGGATGAAGATGCGTAGCGTTGCGTATATAGCATCTAGGCATGTGTTAGTGGGAACGACCGGAAGGCATATTCACGGACCCTACTTCATAATATTCACGGACCCTACTTCTTATCTACTTATCTATGTACCCTACCTAAACGGTATTAGTGCGGTGATTGATATTCTGAATGTCAGGGGATGTTGCATTTTTTACCACGTATCAGAATTACCCATGCCTTTACGGTCCAGTGATTTGCTTTCAACAGATCTGATGGTGCAGTGGTCAGACCCTTCGATTGTGATACGAGAGGCCCGCGTTCGATTCCCGTCGATGGCAAAACATGTTTGTTAAGGAAGAA
The DNA here is from genome assembly GCA_016904865.1 of Pissodes strobi. Classification (NCBI taxonomy): domain Eukaryota; kingdom Metazoa; phylum Arthropoda; class Insecta; order Coleoptera; family Curculionidae; genus Pissodes; species Pissodes strobi. The sequence goes on from MU181962.1 coordinate 753,668, forward strand.
GTTTCACGTCTAGCAGATAGTGACAACAGCCCGCATTTACATTTGGCGCCCGCCCTAAGAGAAATGCATCATCGTAGTGACGTTGAGTCGTCACAGTAGGTGTAGTGGGAGAAAATAAAACTTGTTACACTGTCGAGTGTGAAATAGTGGTTATCGATTTATATTTTTACTTTTTTTGGATAAGACCACTTTGAGAGCTTTGGATAATAAGCCATACATTATATATAACCAATTATAATACCCGCCCTGATTTCGTTTGCGCTTTATTTACCAAACAATTAGACATTTTAGGGAAAATTGTTATAGAACCTTTTTTGTAGAGAGTTTTATGAGAAACAACTCCGTATACAAGAACTTTTACCTACCATGCACTATTTCCTAGATATTCTGAAATACATTAAAATTGGGGTGGAAACAATGGTGTAAGAGTGTAAGGAATGAACCACACACTTTAGAGGTGGGAACTTTTTAGTTTACTAATATTTATGCCATCCAAAATATTTCTACCAATTTTTAAAACTTTCTAAATTTTGTCCGATATATTACAATTTTAACTGTAATATTACTGAATTATATTTGACGACAAATGATCCAGTCAAAACAATAACTAGCTTTCCAACACTTTTTTCCAAGTGATCCTCTTAATAGATCCTAATTTGACTGGCCTATCAATCAATCAGACAACTTTGAAAAGTGTTGTCAATAAGACATTGTGGTAACGATATAAAAAGATATATTTTTTCTTCAAACGTCAGTAAATCCGTCATTACTCGACTATGTAGGCGGCCGTGAAGTTTCGTTTTTCCTCCGCCGGAGCTTTACTTTTCACTTTTCCGCCGGCGGAGGTAAAAGTGTTGTCATAGCAACATAGATACAATACAAACAGACAACAAAATAAGCGTCAACAACTCAAGATTTATTAAACTACAATTTGTATTTATCACTCAATTTGCGACTGCATTTCTAAAAATCACTAATTTAGGAACAAATCAATCTTAAAAAAATAATTATTGTTGACAGTGTCCACTGACAGCTTTATGTTACATTATATTCACCGACACCGGTCTAAGCAAGGCCACCTACGACCGTGGTCTAAGCCGCCTTGCGAACCCATTTATCTTTAATAATAATTAGATATTATTACTATTAAAAAGAGATGTTTTTGCATTAATTTGTCGACATTTGAAGAAAAAACAGCATATTTTATGTGGAGGAAAAGTTACTTTTCATGGCTTGCTCTCTATTACCAGCCTCACTCCGTTCGGCTGTTAAACACGAGCGCGCCATGAAAAGTATCACTTTTCCTCCATATAAAATAATATACTATTATTGTAGTATTTAGATTTATTATATCAATAACGTGTTATACAAAAAGCTATTTTCTTGAAAACGGCTAATATTATCCAAAAAATATATACAGTAGCTTTTTTAACAAGGAATTTCCAATTATTTAAAAAATCAGTATTAAACTCTGTAAAATTATACCTATCAAAATTTTGACCCAACGCAACCAGTGTGGTTGCATGTCCGTTCCTGCCTTCCGTGACGATGTAAAACATCTACTGTAGTAACTGTAGTATTATAGTTTTATGGATCCTATTGCCTATATTAAATATTAAAACTTCATTAAATTATACAAGTCGGTTTAAAAGTTAGAGCCGAAAAGGTAAATCGCTGGGTGCCTACTTGGGGCTCTCTATCTCCGTTAAGGGGCACTTTAGGATTTCTTTTTCTGTGACAAATTAGGGTTATTTTGACCTCCCCTATACGCTCCCGGGAGTATGTCATATTTTTACCAGACACTGTATAAGAATAGTTTCTCATTTACCCGTTTGACATTGATTCGACAAAAATGGAATGAAAATATAGAAGATCATTTGTATTTGATCTCCATTTTATCCATAACTGTAATATGAAAGTAACGCAGTCTGGTACTTGCCTGATTTTTTTTTAATCTGAAGCAGTTCTTACTGAGCTTTGTTTTAAAAATATTCTAAGGATGCAGAATACCTCTACAAACCTTTAAAACACAATAAAAATATTGATCATAACATGCATAAACATGTTCATATCATCAAAGTTGGCGAATAGCGCGTTAATATAAATATATCCTATACATTACAAATTGACTGGTGTTAATTGAATTATGAACGTTTTACCTGTTTTCCAGGAATAACAAGATGATATCAGTGTAAATATTTTGATTTCAATGCATTATTAGCATATGAATTAGTTCTATCCGTAGCCAAAAAATAATACTTACATTAAAATTGATAATTATAAATGT
>MU181962.1:756354-773321 GCA_016904865.1 Pissodes strobi
CATGATCCTTTCTATCTGCATTTTTTAATAGTTTGCTTATTGGTGTAGTGTAAAAATGTGTTTTTAAAAAGTGCATCTTTAGATATAAAAGATGGTCCTAATATTTTAGGGTCATTTTATAATGAAAACTTCCTGTGAGGATATATCCGCAACAACTTTTTGCTGCAGGGTGTTGAAATTTTATTGGTATAATACTTATTTTTTTACACCTCCGAAAGTACTTTAAATATTGTTTTAATTTTGTTATGTATTAATAGGGTATAAAACCATATATTCTAGTTACAAAAGTTCTTTCTTTCTTCCTTCAATATGGCTCTGCTCCAAATAGCAACTCGCCAGCATATTCTGAGATGATTGTGGCTTTGTCTGGTATATAACTATATCATAACCATTTACTTCAATATTATTGATTATTTTATTATTGTTTAGGACTTTATGATATATCGTTTAAATAAAGACAGTTATTAAGACACCACAACAAAGGATATAGAAACTCTTCTCGTTACCGCGCAGTGAGGAACATTCACAATCAGGACTGCGTCGGATAGGATCAGAATGTAAATTGAGCTATAAAAGGTAATGCTTATTGAAAATAAATTATGTTATAGTTTAATCTGATTATATTTTAAAATATTGATTATCAGTACTATATTTCTGGCATTAAGATTTGACAGAATGGTTGAAATGTTTAGAGGAGGGGGGACACCCGTTTGTCTGAAACTCTCATACAATATATCCACTCCTTGAATAATTTTTTAAGGACATTCTTAAAAAATTGGGTCAAGATCCTCAACATAGCCACAATCACAATTCGAATCCTCAGTAATGCCAATTCTAAATAGATGTTTTTTTGTTAAGCAGTTTTCATTTGAATTATGTTTGTGGTGTGTCTTCCTTCGATCAACATATTCAAACTTAGAAAACCATTTACTTCTCGGAAAACCAAGATAAGAGTTTGAATAATATTTCCCCCGATATTTCGAATCTTCTTCCATACTTCATTAAATTCTTGAAAGATGATTTCTTTAATAATCAGAATAATTTCTTGCTTGTCCAACATAATATTTTTTGGAATATTAAGCCCTCTCCCTATATTGGCCAGTTTATCTGCTACCTCGTTCCCTTTTATTTCTTTATACCCTGGTATCCATGCAAGTTTTATACCATATCGTCTTTCCCCCGCTAGAATTAAAAGCCATTTTGTTCGTAACATAATGAAATCATTTTTAGTTTCTATTATAAACTTTCTAATCGGCATAATATTACGCACCTATATGCGCAATTTTGCCTTAATTTGACCGACACTGTGTCTCTTACGGTTTTCGAGATCCCCATACATAGACTTGAATTCGAGCAACCCTGTACTGCAGAAACAGTTGCCACCCTGTACTGCAGAAACAGTTGCTATTAATATGACTACAGCCAAGGAAAAAGCAGACATGCTCGCCAAAATGTTTTCATCACACTCTACCTTAGACGTCCCCCAAGGCAAGGCTCTCCCCACCATATCGAACATCAACACTACCATAGCAGAAGTCATGTTTTATCACCGTGATATTCGTAAAATCCTTAAAGAACTAGATACGCAAAAGGCATCAGGACCGGACGGAATACCTGTCATCGTGTTATACAACTGCGCCAACGAACTAACACTCGTTTTTTCCAGGCTTTTTCTCTGTCTTACGGAAAAGGTATTTACCCATCTTCTTGGAAAGTCGCTCGAGTGCAACCTGTTCCAAAAAAAGGCAAGAAAACAACGCCTTAAAACTATCGCCCAATTGCCTTGCTTCCAATAATCTCCAAAGTAATTGAACGTGTAATCAATCAGCAACTACTCAAGTACCTCGAGAACAACAGAATAATCAGCGATAATCAGTACGGCTTTCACAACGAGAGATCGACAGGAGATATATGGGCCTATGTCACTCATATATGGAGTAGGGCAATTGAGAACTACGGAGAGTCTCAAGCGAATGCGTTGGATATTTAAAGGGCATTCGGCAGAGTTTGGCATGACGGACTGCTCAACAAACTGCTGTCCATCGGACTGCCAACCTCTTTCTGCAGCTGGCTTGCCAGTTTCCTTAAGAACCGATATCTGCACGTTGCAGTTGATGGACACATCTCAGACACATTCATCATTAACGCGGGCGTGCCTCAGAGCGCAATACTTTCACCAACTCTGTTCCTGATCTATACTAACTGAACTGAGAACTGATATGACCGTGTAAAAGGCCTTTTACAGACACTTTCACGGCAGATGTTCCCAGGATTTGGCCTGCCTCATCCCCCCTGGCAACGCCTGTCAGACAGTGACGCCAGACGGCAAGAGCGCACCAGTTCGTCGTACAACTAGAAACACCTAGAACATCGCTTTACAAGAACTCCTTTGTCTGGCGCACTGCATCACTGTGGAACTCACTCCCAGTACATCTGGTTCCCCCTAATTACAACCTACAACTATTCAAAAAAGTGTGTCAATCAATATCTTCGCACACACACCGCTCGTCGAGCGCCATAGGATCTCCCTTTAGTGTGTATGCCACTGCCATAAAAAAATAATAATAAATAAACATATAATCAAAGATGGAATATTTTCAGATGCATTCAGCGCTATTGGAAAATTCAATAATCCGGAAAAAAATGAAATTTTGAAAAATGGTTTTATTTTTTCCTGGGTTTATCTCAAATTGAATTGCATTTTTGCATTGTCACTTTTTCATCTCTATCCGATGGTGGTATCCAGTCTGGAATCCGACGTTTTGTCTTCAAGGGTTCATCATCAACTTTCTTTTCTTAAATACGAACTAAAATTTTTTTATCGTTCTTCAGTTGATATTGGCATTATTAATATATAAGAGTAATTTTAACTTTTTTTATTTCTTTATTATTCTTTTTTTTAATCATTTATTTTGCTTTGGCGTAATTTTAAATAGTTTAAGTTAATTACATTTAATTAAAATTCGTATTTAATCAAAAAGTTGATGAGATGTTTGTAATCCGACGTTTCGCCTTCACGAGGTCATCAACTTTTTTTTAAATACGAACTTTAATTAAATTTAATTAACCTAAACTGTTCGAAATTACGCCAAAGCAAAATAAATTATTCAAAAAAATAATAAAAAAATGGAATTTAAAAAATAAAAATATATATTCATATTAATAATGCAAATATCATCTGAAAAAAGACAAAAAAGTTGAAGTTCGTATTTAATAAAAGAAAGTTGATGACGACCCCTTGAAGACGAAACGTCGGATACCAAACTCAATACCACCAGTGGATAGAGCGGGAAAGTGGCAAGGCAAGGGTGCAATTCAATTTGAAATCCGTTTTTAAATAAGCCCAGGAAAAAAATAAAACGATTTTTCAAAATCTTGTTATCTCCGGAAATACTAGAAATTTTAAAACATTCTAAACGACATATTGTTAGGCACTTAAATGCGCAATTTTGCCCAAATTTAACCGACACTGTATCTCTTATGGTTTCCGAGATCCTCATACATAGACTCGAATTCGAGCCACCCTGTACATATACACATTTCTCCGGGAATTTTGGACGAAAAGTTATATTTAATGGATGGAATATGCACTCCGAATTCTGTACTATTACCTTTTTTGATGCGTCAGTATATACAAAAGTATATAGTCCTCTATAATCGTCCGTAATGGATTAGAATTGTTCTTTTATAGACATCTCTGAAGTTCTAATATTTAATTTTAATATTTCGATACAATTAATTTGGTATTTTAATTCATTATCAAAGATTGTCAACTTTAACGATCGCCAGATCTTTGGAATATATGGAATAAAATAGTTGAGTGCCTGAATTAAATATGGAAGGTGTTTATTCTTCCAGAATCCTACATTCTGAGAACATGATTGTCGAACTAAGAATAATGTTTTAATGAGCGGATGATCGCTAATACAAACAATTTTGGCCAAGAACTTAACCGCAAGGTTTTTTCTATGCATATCCAAATCAGTAAGCGCTGCTTCCGCCAACAAAACATTTACCGGGGTTGATTTCATGCAGCCCCGAATTAACCGTAAAGCCTGATAGAACATCGTATCTAAATTCTTTAAAGAGATCTTACTGCTTGGTTTAAAAAAAAATGGCACCAAAGTCCAGATGAGATCCAACCAACCCAAAAAAGGCCATAAGAAGGGTTTGGGGACCAGCACCTCACCAAATCCTACAGAAACATTTCATAATATTAATGCCCCTGCGACATTTATTAAGAATATTTTCAATAATGTTTGTTCCATTTTAAGTTTTTATCTAGTGTAATTCCTAAATATTTGATTTCATTTTTAATGGGGATAAGTTGATTATTAATATGATTTATTGGATTGTTATTCCTATGACCCTTAGTAAATCATAATGTGTCACATTTCTCATCTGACAAGGTCAGACCATTTTCCCTGCAACCATTCATGAACCTCAACCAAAGTATCATTAATTATTTGTTGCATTATTGGTAAATCCCTACCCTCCGTGTAAATTACAAGGTCATCTGCATACGCTATGACTTTAATACCATATATTCGAGTATATATAAATTAAACAAAATTGTGCTCAATGGTAACCCTTCAGGGACCCTTGGGCTTGTGTGTACCGTGCCTATTATATCCCCATTATTATTTGTAGATACCAAGGTTCTGTTTTCTAGTATTTTGAATATTAAGTTACTGAGTGAGACAGGTATCTGCAACTGAATCAGTTTCTTATATAAACTATAAATATTGACATGATCATACGCTGACTTAAGATCCAGAAAGATAGCCGGGACAGTTTTCTTTTAACCCATAGCAAGTTCAGTTTTAGAAATTAAAATGGTCTGAGCATTAACAACCCCCATACCTTTCCTAAAACCAACCTGAAACCAGGGAAAATCATTCTATTTTGTACAAACCACTCCAATCTGTTCTTTATCATGATCTCTAAGGTTTTAAGGAAGCATGACGACAGCACAATCAGCTATCAGTGATATCTGACCTTCTATTTGGTTTCAACAAACATGCAATATTATAAACCCTCCATGATTCAGGAATGTTATTTTCCCTTAAACATTTATTATATGCCTAGAATAGTAAAAGCTGAGCTGGGTGAGGCAAGTTCCTAATCATACTATAATAAACTTCATCGATTCCAGGGGCCGAATCTTATTTCCTTCTTATAGCCAACTGAAATTCAGCCATTGAAAATACAGAAATATCGTCCTCCGAAGAAGAGAGACAGAAGTCAGCTAATGAGGGCCATATTGTTCAATATATTCATACGCAAGCCATCATCATTCAAAGGTATTTTGTTATTGACCTTTGCTCCAGAGAACCCTTTAATCTTGTCCCACATATATCTAGGGTTCGAAGTCCTATTTAAGGGAGCACAGAATTTAATAATCTTTTTTTTTTGTTTTTTTGAAATGTTTTCTTGCTAAAGCTATATTCTTTTTAAAATCAATACAATATTCATATTTGGGTCAAGCTTAAAGTTTTTGATGGATTTTTTTTCCCTTGTTAAGCATTAAGGTGCAATCATCATCCCACCAAGGGTTATCTATTGAGACAGATTTATTTTTAATTTTATGTGGTATGGAAGTATGAATAAAATTCCTCACTGTATCATTTTCCCATTCAGAAATTTTACAAAATAATTCATAAATTAAGTTTATCGGGCTTTTTTTGTTTTTAACTTGATATACACTTTCATTTATATTCTGATGGGCACTAAAAGGCATGTTTTTGGAAGTAGATGGATGTATTGAATTTAAAGACTTGTTTATATTGTTTATTGATATTTCTTAAACATTACATTCGCTATTAGGTCTGGAGTTGGGTAAAAAAAGACAATCGTTATGTGCTTTAACATCATAATTAGGTTTTTGAATTATTCTTCTTTTTGCAGTATTAGAATTAGAAAAAGCTTGCTGGTAAGTCCTTTTAGGCCTTAGATTGTTTTCCACTGTCCTTCTTTGAGAAATAGAAATTTGACTATTACTATTATGACTATTAGTATTATACTTATTGAGGTTATCAAACTTATTATTATTAACACATGGAAAATTTGCCGGATGGAATAAGAATTCTTCACTGGATATATAAGTTTTTTACATAAATTATTAGCGTCAAAAAAGGTGAAATTTTCATATGCCATCAATTTTTTAATATTTTTCTGACGTTCGTACTCGGCACAGGTTTTTGAGTTAATTTTATGGTCTTTTTTTGCATTAAAAACATTTCATGTCGCAAGTATACACCAATGAACTAAAGTGTTTTTTTATTCCTCAGCGAATTGTAGCCCTCGCTTTGCTCAGGCTACAAACTTTTCGCCTCGGCATAAAAAATACCACTTTAGTCCGTAGGTACCTATATAATATATTATTATTTGATATTAATCACTCATGCCTTCAACCTGCTGAGACACAGTATTATCACAATTGAAGCACCTCAATTTCCCCTTACATAGTTTTTAGTATGCCCGCACATTAAACATTGAAAACATTGAGTCACTGGAGACATATTTATGTGGAACAACAGGCATGTTTAACCTATATAAAGAAATTCCCTTCAAATGTAATTAAAATAGTTCTAGTAGGAGCATTTCAAGACCTTTACTAATATTATTCACAATTTTCCTATTTAATCTAACAATGCTATTTATTTTAAATCTAGATTTACATGCAATAATCTGTAACTCTTCAACTGTGAAACTTAAATCAACATTCCTTACTACACCCTTACAAGATATAAAATTCATGGGGATAAAAATATTATATCCCTTTTCCAATAAGATTCTATTGTTGACAAAGGTATTTGCAGACTCAAATCGAGTAAATTGCACCCCAATTCGATTCATGCCCTTATTTTCTACTTTTTTAACATCTTTCAAATTTAACCGAATATCTCTTTAGCTATTTTTAGGAGATTAAATTTTCCAATATTATTACCGGATTTCTCCGTAGACTCTATATAAACAACACAAGGGCCTGACTCAGATCCAGAATACAATTTATTAATTTTTTGTTGACTATTATTTGCATTTATCTCGCTCTCGATAGTTACATTTCAATCCATTTGAATTGAAGTATCTATATCAAGGTCATTTTGTTAATACTTGGTTTTGACCCCCTCTCGGTTCAAGGGGATCCTCCATCCTCTAACTATTCGCTCTTACAAAAATCAATTGAAATTTAAATTGAAATTGAAATTAAACTCACCAGGAAAGGTAGACACAAAAAATTAGTATCGATATACACGGATAAAAATCTTTCAGTCCACCGCTTCGAATCACCGTCTCCACGGTTCTGAGTTACAAAACTTATTCTAACGCTCCGTCAAAAAATTGACACGGCATTGATATTTTTCGATGTGGATGTTTTTTTCTGATTAGCTTGGTCAATTCTATATTCAAGCAGCCTCTTGCGTTTTTCTTGTAACATGCATCGTTCTTGTGTTCTTGATTAAAACAATTCAAGTTTAATAGCTTCATTTAGCAGTCCTGATGAATACAATTTTTGACAAAATATTTTGCATACGTGTACAGAGTGATCTAGATAAATAGAAATATATCTATTAGTTTTGAAATTATAAAAAATATTCCGAATGAAAGTTGTTTGATTTCATCTGCTTTTACAAATGCTTTTGTTTTAATGTATTCATGGTTTTCCAAAAAGGTAAGACACATGCTTTTCGTTTTAAATGTAGTATATTAAATTTTTTTAAGATTTTATATTTTCTACTAAATTCTGAATATTTTTGTATCAAAACTTGACGGTTTTAAAAATATTGAAGGTTTTTAAATTACCACATACTGTAATTTGCCGTTTGAAGACGGCGATGAAAAAAATTTCGCGACCATTGTCACCTTACAGGGAAATTTAGGGATGTAGCTCATGGAATATGTAACGTTAATTTCAAGTTGCCCAATTTTGTTCTAATTGTATCATAATTTAAGCGGGTATGATATTCATATGTTTATAAAAGAGGTATGCAGGTATGGGGACAAAATTAATGTTATAGCTCAAAGCAAAAAAAATATGATGCGTTTACAAAGAGCATCTATATGCATAATTATGTTAACAAAAAAGGGCTTTGAAAAAGAGGTATTGTTACGATTTAGATTGTTTAAAAATTTTATCAACGTCTTTGGCAAGTTTAGAAAGTGGTTTATCCATCGATTATTTTAGGGAAACCAAAAAACATTTTTCCGATAATAAAAAATTTGAAAAGGGTGTGTTTCCATACAGTGTTATCACCGATTTAAAAAAGATTGATAATCCAATTATTCCAACAAAAAATGAATTTTATGATGAACTAAATGGGGAACACATTTCTGACGCAGATTATGAGAGAGCTACACGAGTTTGGCGCGTATTTAATTGTAAGAATCTTGGCGAATATTCAGATTTGTATTTACATTCTGACGCCCTCCTGTTATGCGATGTATATAAAAATTTTCGTTATCAATCATGGGCAACATATAAATTAGATCCTATTCAATACTACATTTTACCAAGTTTATCTTTTGATTGTATGTTGTGCATGACCAAGATAGAGATAGAGTTGTTGACAGATATTGATATGATTCACTTTTTTTTAACATGGCATTCGCGGCGGAATAAATCAGTGTACTGAAAGGAAGCATATCGCCAATAATAAAAATCATCATCTTTTATAATGTATTTGGATGCCACGAATTTGTATGGTCATAGTATGTCACAATCATTACCATTACGTCGTGGGTTTAGATGGTTGTCTGAACGAGAAAAATTAGATCCTAACATATTGGACATCGCAGATGATAATAAACACGGTTATGTTCTAGAAGTTGACATACATCATCCTTGAGACCTACATGATAAATATTCAGATCTCCCATTTTTAGTTGAAAGTTTTTTACCGCCAACCGGAGAATCTAAATTAAAAAAAAATAATTCCTAATTTAAATGGAAAAAGAGAATATGTTGTTCATTAATGTTGAAACAAGCTATTTGAAATGGTTTGATAATGACACAAACTCATAGAGTATTGATATTTGAACAATCACCGTGGTTGAAGAAATGCATTGACTTTAATACCGAACTAAGAAATAAGTCAAAAACAAAATTTAATAAAGACCTTTTTAAGTTGTATAATAATGCTGTTTTTGGAGAATGTTGAAAATCGTAAAGACATAAAATTGATGACCCATTGGGAGAAGAAAATGAGCTACAATATGTAGTTTTTCAATTATGTCTACTATAATTGGAAATAACATACTAAGTATTTAAAACTTATGATCAACCATAAACAAGAAAGTAAATAAAACATAACTTCTAGTCTAAATTAATTGCTCTCCGTGCCCTCCATTAAGCTTGTCACATTTTTCGTAAATTATTTTCTGGAGTTCCAGTGCATTTATATTTGTTTCGTTCTCGTTTTCATTATTTTTTTTTTATTTCTTCGACAATTTTTCTCTGATTGTCTGTTCATTATTGTTACTTCCTTCTCTATATACTGTATTTTTCAAATATCCCCAAAGGAAGGTATTCATGTGCGTTAGATCTGGGGAGTTCGCGGGCCAGTTGATGGTTCCACACTTGATAATTATTATGAGGAAAGTCTCTTACTGCCAGAATATTATGCAGAGGTGCTCCGTCTTGTTACAAAATTATGTTTTACCGTGTTTGAAGTGGTAGTTCGTGGATAAAGTCTTTATGTTTCAAATGTTCCGGACATCTTAACCGATTTAAGCTGCCACGGTTAATAGCCGGACCTAAAACCTTATGCTCCAAAACACCGCACCAAACTTGTAATGAGAAGCGCCTTTGAAAAGCAATTGCCTCAACAGCTTGTGGATTTTCATCGAACAAAATATCTCAGTTTTTCCTATTATAAATACCGGCAGTGGTAAATATCGTCCGATCGGTCCACAAAAATGTATTGAAATAATTTGGATCTTTATTAAAACTTCCTTTTATAATTTAAACCAATTAATGTCTTTTTCTCTTTTGTTCGTCGTTTTATTGTTAAATTGTTAAACGTTTAATTGTAAAACTGTTATTGATTTAAAGTTCTCTGAACTGTTCCGTATCTAACTTTCTCGATTCGTGATTCATACCTTATTTCTCTGACATAGGCTCTAATAGATTTTCTTGGACTTTAAGATCCCCTTCTTCATTTCTCTGTTTTATATTCTACAATAACTTCCTCTTATTAATAAAATTGTAATTGATACAAATAGTACCCTCCGACCATTCTGAACATTTTCCCTATACTCTTTTCGTTTTCTTGTACGGTATTATCATTCTTGAAATAAAACTCGGCAATTATCAACCTTTCAACAATCGAACAGCGCATTTTGAAAATGTTAGCAGAAAATTAAGATGATTCAATAAATCAAACTTCAAACGGATACCATGATATAAGAAAGCAATTATATCGAAAAAATTCATAGCATTTCGTAATTCTCACAATATCTGGAAAACCGTTAAGTTTTAATACCTGATATACAAAAAATATGAAGAATTGAATAGGAAATTCAAAATCAATGTGAGTAATGTGGCATATTATATTTAAAAGGAACAAAGTTTGTATGTGCCTTGCTTTTTTTTAAACACCATGTTTGTTCGGAATATATTTTTCTAATTTCAATGATAGATATTTTCATTTATAGAGTTATGTGGATCACCTTGTATAGTGTGTAGGGTAGCCCACATAAGATGAATATATCTCAGTATCTCTAAAACTTACAAAAAAATGGTTAACGAATGGTTACGTATGATTTCACATCCGTCAACAATTAGTTGTTCTTTTCGTATATCCTCTAAGGTTGTTCTACTATCTCGATTGGTGTAACATAAACTAATGATTTTGGGTGCCCCCACAAATAAAAATCTAGGCTGTTCAAGTCAGGCGATCTAGGTGGCCAGAATTGTGGTCCTCCACGACCTATCCGAACGATTTTGCTAAGCTGCATTCAAATACTCAAAGCCCATATGCTGAGGTGGGCTGGAGCACCATCATACATAAACCTGTATATAATAAGTATTTTGAAAAATCAAGTCAATTTAGGAAACTTTTGTATGTAAGTTTTTATAAATATTTTACAGATATCGAGTTTAGCTAGCAGTATTTCTTATGTAGGCCACCCGCTGCAACATGTCTGTTAATAAAATTAAATGATAGAGTAGTTTTCTTTCCAAAAATTTATGGTAAATATCGTCGATACTAGGCGATATCTTGATAATATTTAAAAAAAATAAATTATAAGAGTAGAAAATGTTCTCGTAATTGCTGGTTCTAAATTTAAAATCATACCTACATTCTCGTCGAGAGACACGAGAAGTTCTCGTCGAAGAAAGCCATTATCTCGTCTCGGCTTGAAAATAAATCTCGAGAAAAATGGGCACTCGAGATCTGACACTTCTGACAATACATGATGAATACAATAAATAAAAAATTTGCACTGTTCTGCTACTTGTAATTCTTGGCTTACTTAGCATTACTTGGAGTCCTGATAGCCCTATGCTGGAGGAGTTACATAGAGCTGAGGCTAAAACAGAGCTGCTCCTCATTCCTTTCATGGCGCTCTTCATTATCGTTTTAAAAGATAACCATTTTAAAGGCTCGTGCAAGTAGGGATATGCCCACAGAGTTTTCAAATTATAATATGTTTAGAAAAAAAAAACATTAATTTATTAGAGTACACTTATATTAGAAAAAAAAACATAATATATGTATGTAAAATTAAATGGAAAGTGAGTAAACAAGTAACAAAACGACAACACAATGAAAAAACTGTTAAACGTATATATTATAACGGCTTTCGAGACTATTCCACTTTAAACCAACTTTGGGGTAGGAGTTTTGGCGGTAAACTGTAAGGTGGGAGTATTAAACGTATGTAATCGATAACTTATTTCCTGAACAATATATTTTAATTTTGTGAAATTAAACTAACCATAAACGTTTTCAAACGTTTACGAAGTGGTTAACTTTGTGTAAAGTAAACTAAGTTCCTAACAGTGTTTAATTTTAGTTGGTTCTATAGACGGTAATAATTATTATAATAACGCGAATATTCTGAGATTTAATTTTCGCACAAAATTGAAACTACGGAATATTTTACACTTATAAGAATAGACTATTAAGTCTTATTGTAAATGAAAAGCAAGAATATTTTCTCAGTACGTGTGTGTTGTCTGTTTTACTTTTGGAGCTGTTCTGTGGCCCAATATATGATACCTAAACAGAAAGTATATTTTTGGACAGGTCTGCCTATCTGGAAAAACTTGGGTAGTACAATACGAAACATGTGAACCCACATTTTAGTAATCTAAAGTGCCTTAGTTTAAATACAATAATTTAATTAAATTAAATACTGTTTACACCATTAGAATCACCGAAAAAATTAATATTAAAAATATATAATGTATATAAAATGTTACATATTTAACAAAAGGGTCTGAGTTAACAACAATAGGATTTTGCTACAGACGAAAATGGACATTTACCACATATTTTGATGTTTAGTTAGACGGGTAATAAATAATGATTTCAAATATGAGCACTTTTGAAATGCAATAAAATAACCCAATCCAATCGATATCGAAAACAACTTTATTGATATATGATTACAAACTAATCTGGCCCAAACACAAGAAATCCGCGTAGTGTAATTTTGAAAAAATACCGACGTATAATATTTTTGTATTAAAACGTCTTTATGTTGGCTCTATCAATACCAGCTAGACAAGAAGGCCTGGTATCTAAATCTATAATTTTTGGCACTTGTGGTAATTATTATAAATAAAAAAAATAAAGTGTGTTTTTAAAGATGTCAAAATATCACTTAAAATGTTTAAATTGCCTTCTACCGCTGTTCGATATGTTGTGTTAGAAAATAAGCACCTTTAATAAGAATTTTCTCTACAGTATTAACATCATGTATGTGCTTCAAGAGATAAGTTGAGTTGGCTTTTCTCTTGACATACAATGTTGTTGACAACAGCATCCATTTGCTCTATTGATATAAACAGATAAAGACAATAACGTTTACGTGAGTTATTAATAAAACATATTTATTTGCCCTAAAGTGGATTTTACCTACCTAAAATATATATTTACTTTAATTGCTTGCGTTAGTTAGAAGAATATCTCGGTCAACACAGTCATTGAATAGAATACAACCACCCTATGGGTAAAGTAAGCAGGTATGCAAAGCATTTTATAGGTAAAAAATAGGAAAATCACACAATTAACCAATATCATATGTTGTGCACGTAATGTCAGGCACAGCCTCTAAAAATACAGTGTGTATGACTAGTCACTGCCTATGAAAATAGAAAAACAAGACTCACCCGAGTATTCTTGGTTGGAGCAATTGATTTTTTCCTCTTAATTGAATTTAGCCACTACTGCCTCAATTCACCTTCTTTTGGAAATAACAAAATTGCTATTTTGGGTCAATTTTTATAATACCCTCTACATTTGGGAACACATCAGGTTAACACCATGTTCTCAATTCACTCGACACTATTATATACAATTATTTAAAGATCAATGTTCTCAACCAAGCGACTGAACTTAAACCAAAGCTTAAACATACTTTAATTATTTCAACACGTACCTAAAACCACCCTAAACAGTTGAAATAAAAAGTGTTTAGGTATCCTAAGTAAAACTGAGCTACTAAATTCAAACCTTTGATGCTGTCCGGCTGTAGCCTAAAAATATCAGTGGAGTCAAAAGGCGGTCAAAATAAATAGGTAAGTAGGCATTATTATTTTAAAACCAAAAATAAAAGGGCTTGTTTGTTTACTTCAGGCAGACTGTATGTGAATACTAAAATTTCAATTATTTTAGATATTACTAGGTATCTGAAATTATAATAGATATTTGAGGAAACACACTTTGTATCAGAACAATCATTCCCTAACTATAAACTATAAGTATTTAATTGTATAATAATTAGGAAGTATAGTGTGGTGTAGAAGGGTCAAAAGTATATTTTCACGAACACAATGCAATGTCCTTGCCATTAACAAAATAAATTACCTACCTTGTATAAATTGTTTCACAATTTTAAACATATTTTATATTAAAAACTCGAAATATACACTTTACAGAATTTAGTTTTAATACCCAACTGGAGTGGCCATATTGGCTCTGCTTTTCTTAGTTTCAGGGCTTTCTTGTGTAGGGGGTGTTAGCTCTATACCTGTCACTGGTAGAGAAAAAGTAGTACATTACATAATCAGTTTTAAATGTACTAGTTAATTTTATTTATCTATTTTCCTAAAAAAATCATTATCGACCCTCTATATTATATTCTTCATTAAGCAGAAAGTATATGACTATGATACGGTAATTTTAACAATTTCGTAACATTATTTTTGTTTCGGGTTCACTTATGTTTATTCCTACTAGAATCAATAACTTTTTATGTTACACCTAGGTTCAAGATACTATTCGGACTGAACCGGTAACATCAGTATCGAATACTCAAAGTTACAGAGGTACCCAGAATAAAAAAAAACTATATTAGCTGCTCAACATAATTACAGTACCCGTTGTACTATTTAAATTCCATCGTTCTGCTATTTTTTCGTTTTTTATACAAATGAGATATGCCAGTGTCCATCAGATTCGTCTGAAATTAATTTTTCTTTTGAATATATATTAAATTTGATCATAATTTAGTTTTCAGAAAGTATTAATATTGTAATTATTTTTATACAAGCTCAGCAGTAGAAAAACTTACTTTAATATGTCAATTAACTTTAATATTGCAAGTTTGCATGTTTTGAATTGGCCCAACATTCCTTCGTGATGGAAAGTTGAACTATGTGATTTGTGCGCAAACTCCACCTTGATGAAAGAATTAAGAAAGGCAGGAGATGCTTTACCATCTTGGTTTTTGCGATGACATGACGGTGAGAGATGTTTTGAGAAGGTACCGTCCATTTTTTTTCTTATTCTTTGAGTTTTAATATTTTTTTAATTGAAATAATATTATCCTGGGAATCCTATTATCTTTACCCATGTTGTCTTGTGGCCGTGGTGTATGTTTTGACTTCCATACGTATAGAATTGACGTTAGGTAAGGCATGAGGCCTCGTGAATTAGGAGAAAGGGCTTATCCCTACAAAAGGGCGACGGTAATTTAATTTATATTTCCTTTCCAATGGTCTTTGTCTATAGGCTACTTGGGTTCGTGTTATGGAGAGTAATATAAAGAAGTTAAAAATTGAAGCACCTGATAAATGGAGGCAACCCTATATAACTTTCTCCACTAGGGTTTGCATTGTATCTTGTTAGCGGTGATCTTACTTAGTTATTTTTAAACATGCACGTATTTGATTTACTTTTCCGTCAATGTTTAAAGCGTGCCAGGCTTCTCAGAAAAACTTTGGGCTTTTACAAAACCGAGACCTTAGGTTTAGTATTTGTATTGGTATTTTTGTGCTGAATTTATCTTTATTTTTGTCTTATACCGTTGTTTAGATTAATTAAAATATTTTTGTCTCATATTGATTTTTTTTCAGTTGAAATAGTTTTGCTTCATTACATGATTTCTATTTAATTACTTTTAATTAGTCTTTATTTGGTACATTATGCCCTTTAAAATATATCTGTGCAGAAACTTATTTGGAACAAAAGTTCTGCTCAAATTGATGGAGGGATATATTAATTTATTTGAAATTAAATCCTTTTTTGTTTTTTTATTATTTTTGAGCGTAATAGGCTAGATGTTCTTTTTGTTTATAAATTACTGTATCAAAAATATAAACTGAATTAACTGACGTTACTCGCTAAATTGGTATAGAACAGTTGACAGTCCTGATGAATTCCTTAACTGCCTTGGATTGTTTTATTTTCAAATTTTGATGCTTCTGGCGCGACACTCGGCTACATAATCAGGGCATCTTCCGGTGACGTCACAGGGCAGATTCCAGGGCCTCAGACATCTCCGGCAAGAACGCCAAGGCAGTGAACCAGTTTACAGAACTCACGAAGAATATTCCATTATAATCTTATTTCCCATCTAAACTATGTTAGAGGGAGATTAAAATAAACCCATTGTTTTTAGACATTTTCAATCTTTTATTTTGCACCCTAACGCAGTTTCAATACTTACGAATACAAATATAAATAGCATGCTCTCTTTTGAAGTTTGTTTTTGGTACATTAGGTACAATTAACAAAAGCGCGTTAAACTGTCATAATAATGCAACAAACCATTATTAGGTGTTTTACTTTATATTACATATTTTCGCTTCATATAGATCTCAAATTTGTATAACTCAGTTGACTTTCTCGTTACCCCCACCCCCTCGTTTTTTAAATATATTTTTCATTATTTTAGCCTATTTTTTACGTAATACTCTATAGTTGAGATCAATATGCCTTAAATTAAGAAACAAGCAACAATTGGAAGTATCATTTAAAAATATGCATCCTACTACGAATTTACATATCTTACTCATACTCAACCGATGCGCTCTTGAAACAAACACTCGCTTACGCTTATAAATAAATGCATTATTCTATATTTAGCTTCAACTAATGTTTCTACAATACAGTATTTTCTTGACTATTTGGGATTCACAATGTTCTGCCAAAAATCGGAGATAAATAAATAAACAATACATGTATTATCTGTTTTGATTGAATTTTCAATGAACCGTTGGGATTTGTTCCGAACCTTGCTTGATAGACACTTAATATTCAGGTTCCTCATATTTCGAAAATTATCATAAGGTGCATTTTTTACACCAAACCAAAGGAAAATCGAAGGATTAAAAAGACAAGATACTAAATATGATTTAATTAAAGTGATGTTTT
Source organism: Pissodes strobi (assembly GCA_016904865.1). Lineage (NCBI taxonomy): Eukaryota > Metazoa > Arthropoda > Insecta > Coleoptera > Curculionidae > Pissodes > Pissodes strobi. The sequence continues at coordinate 773,184 of MU181962.1, forward strand.
GTCAACTTATCGCTCTAGATATTTGTTTATTCATTTCTCTCAGCTCTTCACTCGTGATTACCGCTTCACTTCTTCGCCTCTCTTGTATCAGTTGTCTTGTCCTGTCGAATTTCGTACTGTAATATATATATATATATA
>MU181962.1:816056-852714 GCA_016904865.1 Pissodes strobi
GTTGATTATACTCAGTGTTTCCTGTTTTATAATGTATACCGTGAATATTTAAAAATACATATTGCGTAGTTTTCCTTTGTGACTCACTCAAATCTCGAAATAATATTTTTGGTTTAAAAATCCATGTTTTTATTTGCTTGCCATCATATATAGCAAGTTCTTTAACTTGAAAATCAGGCGTAGAATAACCTTGAGCATCTAGGACTAAGAACTTCATCTTATCAAGGCTTGTTGTAAACTGATTAAATCAGGTTTCGAACATTACCAGATAAAGGTAAATATTCCAAAACTCTGTCATGTATAATGATACAATATGCTCGAGTATCATCAGAGAAATTTTCTGAACTTTGGAACTCTAGTTTCACATCGATAGTACTACTTTTAAGAGCTTCGTTTTGTTTGGAGCAATCGATAACAAATAGAGCTCTATTTACAAAAGCAGTAAAATCCAATAATGGTTCGCTAAGAGTTTTTCCCAAATAAGATTTTTGAAATTCGGTATACATTCTATACAGTTCTGCAAACTGTTTATTTCCAAAATTCAGATTGAGCGCTTCATATGGATAAACCTCGGAATTTAAATATAATCTAACATCAGTAATATTTAAATTATCAAAATACGTAATATCGGATTTAGGGTTGTCTTTACGATTTTTCTGGAAAAATACAATAACATATCGAGCTCTCTCAGACATGGATTTCACAGTCCAAATATCTCTCTTTGTATTTCTTAGCGCAGGTAGCTCATGGATTTCCCATCCTCTGAATCCCATAAATATTGGTTTATCTTTAGCGATTTCTTCAAACAGTTTTAGCTTTAATAAATCGTTGGGGTATATGTGCTTAACTCTTAGTTCGATGTTTGAAATTGATATGGAAGCTTTCTTATCACCAGTAGTGTTGACATAGCAGTTATCATCATTCCTAGCTCGAACTAGTTTAATTTTCTGTTTACCCATAATAGCATTTGTATAATCAGAAAATATACCTAAGAAAAAGCTCAACGGTATGAGTAAGTTAAATTCTCCAGATGCTAGAACAAAGGATTTTATCACCCCGCCAGGCCAACACCATCCTGAGATATCCAACGCCTTACTCTCATGCTCGTTAAGACATAAAAGGCTTTTAACAGTACTAGTAACACCAGGATCACGTACTTTTTCAATTTCTTTACCATTTAATTCATAGGTTATGGATTCGAATAAGAAAGCACCTGCATTATTTGTGAGAGAGCAGGAACCGGTCTTTCCTGCTGTAGTTTCTTCAGCAATCTTTGCTTCTATATAAATCCCAGCTTGGCTAATATCCATAAAAATATCTTGTTGGTTGATAACTATTTCTATCTCATCGCTGTTGTTAAATGATTTCGTGAATGGATGATATGTATGCCATTCTTCTCGAGAGATAGACTCATCGACGTTGACTGGGTGAAATATTTGTAGTTTTCCTGATACGATATCCATAATTGCTTGCGATTGGATGTAGCTGCACTAAACTTCTCCAGGTGAGTGACTGCTCTGCCGGTTGTCTACTGACTGAGGCTATGGTAGAAGTGTTGGTATTTAAATAGTTTCCTCTTTGGTTAAAAACTAGCCCCATATTTTTTAAGTTCTAATCTAACAACGATTTCTTCACCTCTGAAATTAACAGGTCTTGACTCCTGATCTAATATGTTTATAGTAATATTATCGATACTAGATCTGTTTACAGGCAGGTAAATCAGGTTTCTTGGTTCAATAATTATACTGTACCCAGGATCTACAGCCGGTGTAAACTCGTACAATGTATGCGATGGATTGCTGGTATAATAAGAACCAGATATAATATTACACTCTATTCTTATGGTAACTACTTGTACTATCTCTACTGGGAGATCTGATTCGTGATGTGTATTAGCATTCAACAGCTTTTTAGAAAATCCTAATAATCTCCCGATGCTATCTTCGGGCTGGAAATCCACGTTATAAACACACTTCAGCTCACACCTTAATGTATTATTATTCGGTTTTAAAGAGATGAGAGTTTTCCCCTTTTGATCTTTAGCCAAAGCCGACAGTAGCCAAGATTCAATATCTGAAACTTCGTAAGATCCTGTTGGAATTTCCAATACTTGTTTCTGTCCGTTAATGAAATAGTAAAACTTGTTTCGTCCTGGCTCGATGTTTGGGATTGAATTCCAAGTACTGAGTGATATCAACGCCACAGAATATGTATATCTGCTATCTAACTCGATTGGAGGATTAATATCAACGCTCAAACAACTGGATCGACCTTTCAGCGTGAATGTCTGCGACATGACTAGATGAATATCAAACAAACACGTGTTTTATACTGATTTATTGAAAAGGAATGATAATACAAGATGACCGCAATTATATGTGTTATATGTTTGATACTGATCATGATTAAAATATATTTTACATTTTTTAAAATAAGTAACAACTTCTTTAGGGGGATTTAAATTTCCAAAACTATCAAAGTAAACTACTTTATTCTTAATCTTCTTGTAAGCTACCCAGTGTGTTCCAAAACCCTTGTCTGAATCAAGATTAATTACACCACATTCGTTCTTCTTTGGAATTTTCGGTAAAGTGTCTCGCATAAATACTCCTCGGAAATTAACCAAGTTCAATAGTTTCGCATATCGCTCAATATCTATATTAGTCAATGGGCGTCTAGGTAGCTTTACTGGGAGTTTTTTGACATCTTCTTGAGAAACAAGCCATAACCCGTTTTGTGTTTTGCAAGATATAAACCATTACCTTTCTTGCCTAAAGCAATGGCTTCCATTGTTTGGTTATGCCTTTGAGATTCCTTTAGTTTATCTGTTGCTGATCTGGCATCATTTACAGCTTTCGCAACGCCTGCAGCACCACCAGTCAAGGCACCCAAAGCACTCAATGCCGCGAAAATTGGTATGAGTGGAAGAATTCCCCCGATTTTAGGTACTCGAATAACTCTTGGTAGTTTGACTTTTCTTCGACCTCCAGCTTGTTTAATAGACATTCGTGCGGCTTTAAGCGCTAATTTTATATTATCTTTAGACGATCCGCTTCCATAATGTTTTACATGTTTCTTCACTTTACTTAAAACACATGATTGGAATGGCTTTTCACATCCCATACCCATCTTACGCTTGGCTTTCATTGCAGAAGTAACGAACCAGGCTGCGCTCTTCTCACCGAAAGTTGAATCTTTGGCTTTAACTCGTTCCCAAGCTCTGTTCTCCAAGACCTTATCTGCTTGATGACGTTTATTCAGATCCTCGCTTCTAGAATATTCAATGTCGTGGTCTTTGCAGTAACTATCCAACTTATTTATAGGAAGATCGCCTCGCACTAATCTCTTTTCAAGTTTCGTACCTGGACCACAATACGAATATCCTGGGAGATGTAGCTCGAAAGGAAGTTTGTTGATTGTCCTATTTAAGAGACCTTCACCCCTCAACACATTCATTACTACTAAAGACACGACAGGGTGTACACTGTTTATATAAAATGCGAAAAGAAAAACAGAAACTTAATATTAATATAGCCAATTTTGATGTAAAGAAAATTAGTAATCGAAAACGACATAGTCAACTCTTGCCAGATACGATACGTGCAATCATTTGCGGTCCGAGTAATTGCGGAAAAACGAACGTTATGCTAAGTCTCTTAACTGATGTAAATGGGCTAAGATTTCAAAACGTATATGTATATTCAAAGTCCTTATATCAAGATAAGTATAAATTCCTCGAACAAGTTTTGAAGCAAGTACAGGGTGTTGAGTTTTATGGGTATAGTGATAATGATACTGTAATAGACCCCGAAAATAGCAAACCTGAGTCTGTATTCATATTCGATGATGTGGCTTGTGAGAAGCAGGATAAGATAAGGAATTACTTTTGTATGGGGAGACATAATGCAATTGATTCATTCTATTTATGTCAAACATATTCGAAAATACCTAAGCAGTTAGTTCGAGATAATGCAAACATGTTGGTATTATTTAAACAAGATGATATGAATCTCAAACATGTGTATGATGATCACGTAAACACCGATATGTCGATGAATATTTTTAAAAATATTTGTTCAGAGACTTGGAAGGATAAATATGGATTTCTAGTAATAGTTAAAGATGATGATATTCGTAAAGGTAGATATAGAAACAAGTTCGATACCTATATAATACCTTAAGCTAATGATGATTCTCAGTATAAGTCGTGATCTGATTGAGAGCACATCTCCGATCTGTGTAATACTTGGTTATCTACTATAACAGCCTATACAGGTCTATATACTACTTATACAGCTTAAACAGGGCTGTTCGACCTGTCTGTCCTGTCTGTCTGATCAGTCTAACCTGTCTGTCCAGTCTATCTAACCTATCTGTCCTGGTTAATCTATCCTGTCTGGCTGTTCAGTCATGCCACCTGTCTTAAGCAAATTCGATAAAGATGTTAAGAAGAGGATTAATGATACTGCCAGATCTATTAGAAAAAAGTATTTATCATTAAAGTTGGAGCGTTCTGAAGAAGATGAGGCTCTCAACAAGATTTTGAATCCCATAAAAGAACCTTTGAATAAGCTTGTGGAGAATGCCGAGAAAAAACTTAAGAGACGCGAAGTAACTAAAATACCAAAAACCCAGATAAAGGAAACATATGAATTTCCAAAACCTCGTCAGCTTGAATCAACTCGAACCAGTACTCCAAAATTCACTCCATATCAACCACTTGAAGTAGTGGCTGGTACATCAGGAGACTATATAAAAGACGAGGAGGAGGATGAAGATGATGTTTTTAATAAACCTATTCATGAGCTGAAAGATGATATTCAAAAATCTATCATTGAGAGAAGCGATGCATATCAAGAATTTTTAGAGCAATATCCAGAAATATCAAGAGAGTTTGTTGATAAATATTTCAAAGATTCTGATCAGATCGATCATGCATATGGTCTACAACACGATCAAACATCAGATGGTTGGTCGATGGGTTCACAAAAAGTAGATCTCATGCCTAATGGTGATATTAAGGTTGGTGCTGTTGAATATCCGGGAACACGTGGATTATATGAATTATTATTTTTAAAAAATCCGAAATATAATACAAAAACAGATGCTCTACAATTTAAAGATATTTTAAATCGAACAAACGTTCACAGGAGGAATTATAGCCCAAGCGGACAAATAAAAGGAACTAATTCAGCAAAATATCAAAACATTGTAAAGCCATTGATTAAACTACCGACTTCTGCAGCATCGGAAGCTGCTAAAACTAGAAGCGGCTCATTCAGTAATAAATCTCCTTCAGGAACTAAAATTCCTGCAAAGACTAAAACTAGATCAAATACTAAATCTAGCGGTGCTGCTTTAATGGAATATAATGAGAAACCAAAACAGTATGTTTACTATGACGATGTGAATGAGTTAGTTGATCGCCTTGCAAAGCTCGATGCGTCACACCAAGCAGGAAACGGTAATCATTTGAACGAGATCATGAGTATTTTAGAAGAACTTGTAGAGTTGGATGTGTTGGAGCGTATTAAATAAGATGTTAGATGTATAATTCCTCATTATAGTTTTAGCCATGAACAAGTTTGGTCATTCTCTGTCTTCTACTCGTAAACAAACACAAGTTGTTCGTTCTCAGTCTATTTTATCCTTCACTAGTGACGGTGATTATAATATTGAAAATCGTAGGTTATGTAATATTAAAGCACCTACAGATGGAAATGATGCATCAACTAAACATTATGTTGATACTACTACCAATCAGCTTCGTGATATTATTAGAAGCTTAAACGAGACTATTCATACTCTTAGTGGAGGGATTAATAATATTGACGATAAATTTGAAAGCGATTCAGAAAAAATCAAAGATCGAATAGACAAAGTAGAAATCAACATAAAGAATATTAGCGAGGGAATTTTGGTTATAGAGAAAACATTTGAAACCACCAAGAAAGATATTATTCAGGTGTTGAAGCATGACTTTAATCAACTAGAAATTCGAGTAAAGGATTTCCTTAATATCTTAGTAACTAATGCATTGAAACCTATTTCCATTGATTTGGACAAACTCAAAATAGAAAATACTCGAATTTTAAAAGCAAAATTGGATTATACACATTTGGAAAAAACCATGGTGAAAGATATAGCAGCTACTGTTATAGCTGATGCGCTAAAACCCATTACTACTGATTTGGATAAACTTAAAGGATATTATGCGATTGATGGATCTATGGTTCAGCCATTAAATATAAAGTAGAATTTAGTATAAAAAACATTGATGTAGACATTTATATTCAGTTCAAGAATGTCTACAGTCACAGATGCTAGAGAGCAAGTAGTAAAAGAACTTCATCGTCCTGCTCGAAAAAAATTTATTCGAAGAAGGTTTATTCAATATGGTTTGGATGATACCTTCGCCACAGATCTGGCCCAACTCGATCAGTATTCTCGTGAAAATAATGGGTATAAGTATATACTTGTCGTAATTGATTGTTTTTCGAAATATCTCTGGACCCGAGCCATAAAATCTAAATCTGCTCAAGATGTTTCAAAGGCGATGACTCATATTTTGAAAACATCGAAGAGAATACCAAAAAAACTTGTTTCTGATAATGGTAAAGAATACTATAATGCCCCATTTCAAAATCTTATGAAAAAATATGGAATTCGCCACTATAGTACATTTAGTGTTTTAAAAGCATCTATTGCAGAGCGTGTAATTCGAACTATAAAGGAGAAACTGTTTAGATTATTCACATTAAATGGCAACCACAAGTGGATAAACTTGTTGGAACAAGTTACAGATACTTACAACAACTCAAAGCATAGAACAATTCAGATGCGGCCGAAAGATGTTAATAAATCGAATGAGAAAAAGCTATTAGATTCTATTTTTGGACATATTAAAGTTGTTGGAAAACAAAAATTCAAAGTAGGTGATGTTGTTCGAATAAGTAAATATAAACATATTTTTCAAAAAGGATATACTCCAAATTGGACTACCGAGTTGTTTAAAATATCTCAAATAAAAATCACAAACCCTACAACTTATATATTAGAAGATTTTCGAGGACAGTCCATAAGTGGCTGTTTTTATGAAGAAGAACTACAAAAAACTAAGCAGCCCGATGTTTTCTTAATAGAACAGATTTTGAAAAAGAAAGGAAATAAAATGTTTGTAAAGTGGCTTGGCTTCGATAAATCTTATAATAGTTGGGTTGATGGGTCCAAAGATGTTGTATAATAAATTATATATAAATATTAATATTCTAGCGTTTTCCTCCCAGTCTTAAAAATGTCTTTATTCTGTAAGGAGTGTGAGGAAAATGTTTTCTCTCATTCGCATAGACTTAGTCATAAACATAAAGATAAATGTTGTGTTGAGCTAGAAGCAGGCGTAGAAATAGTTAAAACTGCATTCAAAAATCGAATGATTAGTTATAGGCTTTCTACCAAGTTACATCCTATAGATGTGATGTTATATTTAGAGGAACTTAAACCAAAAATTATTCGTTTGATTGAAAAGAGCCTTTCAGATCATTTAAATCTTAAAGTAAATATGGAATTATTTGGATTATATCTATTAGCTTCTCAAAAAACGTTGGATATAAAATCTTTTAACTCACGTTATATATCTATTTCCAAAAATACAGATCTCGAGGAAGTATTTACCGATTTCAAACAAATTTTGTCCTGCAAAGCGAGTGAATTTAAGGAAAGAGATAGCGGCTGGTCTTTAGCCAAACTCTTGTTTCTGGAATTAAATATAAACAAATGTAGCTCATTATAATAAATGTGGTGGGAAATTTCCCTATATAAGCCCCCTATTATGAGACAATTTTTAGTTAAGCGCAAACATCTACTTAGAAATCATGTCGGGTTATAGTTCCATACCATCTTCAGATATCGAGAATTTAATGGATGATGGGGAGTCATGTTCGTCTTGTTCATCGCCATGTTGGGAGTGGCAGTTTAATCGCATGGTGGCTAGAACTAATGCAGAAATCAAGAAAGAAACCAAATATTTGGCCGAAACTTGTTATTCCACTAAGAATTTCAAAATTGTTGCAGGAGTTAGTATTGCACGTGGTTTGCTTCCCAGTGTCAGGATAACGAGTAAAGTAGTAAATCTTCCGGAAGAAGAAATATCTATATCTATTACCGATCCTGACTGGTCATTCTTTGTTGCTTGCTGTAACTCGATCGTTGTGGAGGCTGCTGCTGATAAAGATTATAAATTCCAAGATGACTGTCATGGTGCTGGGACTTTTATTTTGGATGCTTTTACGTCATTAGGCGAAGTAGTGATTAGAATGCAAAGTTCAGAAACTATGGTTACTTTATGTCTTTGTTTAGATGATTTGAAAGATATTTTAAATATTTATGAATTGGTATGTTTTAAGTTAAGATTACTTAAGGAATTAGGTTTAAGAACTTTTTATGATAACGTATTAAAATATGTAAAAGTGTCTAGTACAACTGAAGATAATTGTTTGGATATAATCAAACAGTATTGCAATTTAAATATTACCGATCTATCTTATTATATGTTAGAATATATTCATATTAATCCGTATAAAATTGTTGAGGATGTAAATAAACTTTGCAGAATGGATATTTAATAAATGTATATAACTACGTATTTTGTGTTTTATTTCTTAGTATAGACTAGCTTTTCACGATGGCGAGTTGTTTGCTAGACTTTTTATCTGGTGCTAAAAATATAAAAGATTATAGCGTTGAAGAATTAAAATCACTGCCTATAGATTTTTTCCTAAAATACGTTGATTGTTATTCTCTTTTATGTATTTGGGGAAAACTCCCTGTTGAATATAGACAAAACTTTAATTTGCAAGTTAAATTACCATGTTTCGTTCACTACAATCGACCTGAATGGAGAACTCAAATTGATGGCCCACCGACTTCGCAGGCCGCATGTCCTTTCTGTATAAAAAGTATACCAAAGTAATACCGATTCATTATAACTCCAGTCATGGTTTGGTTAAGTTCAAGTTTCGTCATGCTAACTGCGATTGTTAATCATACATTTTTTGTGTATAAACCAAATCAAGTAGTAAATATACACGCACAGTTGGAGTCTGATACCTTTTCTACAAACGGTTCTTGGATTCCTCTGCTGTCTGCACTTATCCATAATACGACACCTGTTTTTATGACGTGGGTTCCTCCGTCTTTGCAAAACGACTATCAGTATAAACTCAGACTCTATTTCCAAAATAGAACATTTTTGGATGCTAAAGAATGGATTACTATTGGTTTAGGAAAGAAGTTTCAAGCTGCTCAACGCCTAGAAATTAATTGCAAGAATGAGACCATTACGACTGCGTCAACCCCCGAGAATCCTAATGGATATTCCTATTTTTTAAATATGTGTGTAATTACTCTTGTTGTAGCCTGTGGTATATTATTAGCGAAATTTGTATATAATATCGGAAAAAGCCGATGTGCTGTATGGTTTAATAAATAATTCAATATATATTTATCGTTGATTTATTTTCTGCTATTTCCAGCTGATATTTAAAATGGCAACATCGCTTATAAGATGTTGACTGTATTTCGATATACTAATGGATTATTATATTTTATTTTATAACGAAAGGAAATAAGAAACATTTTTTCTGTTGTTTGGTTTATTATTATTGTTAATCACATGTCGTTTAAAACACAGAATCTAAAATTATATAATAGTTTAACATTGTTTAAGGCGCAATGCCAAATACCGCTATCTTTGTGAAAACAGCATTCTGGTGTTTTTTTAAATGTAGACAACTTTGGTTCGCTCTTCATAGGGACGTTGAATATTTGTTTCGCATCAATAAATTTCTTTATAACACCCGTCTTTATGTCGCCTTTGATTATAATTTTTGGATTGTCATATATTTTTAGCATATCCAGTAAAACTTTTTGTAGATCGTTTAAGTCAATGAAGCCAGACTCCCAAAGTAATCCATGGTGGTTATTTTCTAAATATGTAACTACTTTCAGATCTTCTTCTCTCAATAGCTGCTTGCAATAAGGCGGCTTGAATAGTAAAGTACAAATTCGTTCTCCATCATAAATAGCAAGCTCTTTAGGAATAAATCCACTTGAGCATGGGAAACCTTGTATATCGATAGAAACTATTTTCTGTTCAGACATTTTTCACAGTATGTTACTAGGCTACATATTATACGATACTAAAAACGTTTATGATTGCTTTGATGTTAAATAACTATCCAAAAACTATTATTCAAATCATCAGCACAAAAATATACTAATTCTCATTGATATCGACTTGTATAAACAGGAATGGTTGTGGCTGATATCGTTTATTTATAGACTATTGACCCGTCAGCTTGGCGCCTTGCATTATTTAAAATATATTATGATTGGTTTGCATTATTTAAAATATATTAGTTCAAGTCGGTTATCAGATTTTTGTTTTCGTTAGAAAAAAGAGTTTTTGATATATTAAACATAGGCCCAAGTGTCCTAACCTATAGCTATGACATCACGGCTTAGAATTTCATGGCACCCCCCGCTAGCACCGGTCTTCGCGGGAGCCGCGTTACAGCTCATGCGTGGCCTGTCATTTGTCAGCTGTCATTTGTCAAATATCACTTGTAATTCATCACATGTCGCGCTTTAAAAACAGGTGGTGCCCACGTGAGCGATTTGCCCACGTGAGTGGTTTTTACTACCGCGCAAGTCATTAACAGTCATCTGTCAGCTGTCAAATGTCATCTGTCAGCCGTCAAATGTCATCTGTCATCTGTCGTTTGTCATCTGTCATCTGTCAACTATCTGATGCCACGCCTTTAAAAATGGCGTAGCCCACGTGAGCGATTTTTGCCACTGCGCACCTCCACCGCGGCGGTGGCCCCTCAACCGGCTATATATATCTACTGATACCTCATTTACAATTTCTTTAAGTGTTTCCGAGCGAACTCCATCTGGTCCAGGAGATTTTTTTAACTTAAGAGAACTTATTATTTTTTTGATTTCTTGTTCTGAGGTTTCTCTCAAGTGAAATAGACTTTTATTACACCTATCAACATTTTCTTCAATATTGTTTTTATTTTCTTTCAGAAGATCCAGGTTCAAATCACCCGTAATTATGTGTTTTTTATGTCTTTTTTTGTTTCCAAATATTCAGTTAAGTTTTCGACGAATATGTTTTCTTGAATTGCTGGCGACCTATATATACAGGTAATAAGAAAATGATCTGACTGTTTGCCAATAACTAATTCAACACTTTAACGTTTCCGATAAACTTACATGAAAAATCAACAGGTATCGTTTCCTTGACAAAGGCCATGATCCCATCACACTTGTTATACGACCACTCATTATAAAAAGAAACGTAGCCTTCCAAATTAAATATTTGTTTATCGTTTACTATATGTGTTTCAGTTAATAAAATAATTTCAAATTGCTCCTTAATTTGTTCTAAAAAACATAAAAACTCTGAGAAATTTGTATCTATTCCGCATATATTCAAATGTAGTATTTTAAAACTGTTATTCTTAAGTTTACTATTTAAGTAATCCAAAGTTTTAGAAACCCTTGGTAAAATAGTTTTTTCTTGAAATTTTCTTATGAAAGGATCTATTCTGACAAAAATCCTTTAAAAATTAAATTACTAAACTACCTTTCTACAAATAATAAATATAAAAAATATAAAAACTAAAAATATAAAAGGCTCTAAAACCTGACAAATTTAATAATTAATTAGTATAATAAACATAAATATAAAAATATGAAGGGTCTAAAAACTTTTCTGTCAAAAAATAAAATAAAAGTAAAAGTAACAAAAGACAACTAGCAAAATAAATAATACTTAATTTTAAGAGGTAAAATTTAAAAATAAAACAAACTATGTAAAGTATAAATGACAATGGACACTAGTATTACAACAAACCAACAAATCCAAATCTTTGCAAATTTACGCAGGTTTTATAGGAGAAAATTTAACAAACAAATCAGCATGACAATACCATGAAACCAAGAAAAATAATTTTTTATTGGTCTGTTTCTTTTGTTTTTAACTTAAGGTTCTGTTTCCTTTGCCCGGTTTCGAGTAACCCTTTTAGTTGGATTTCCTTGCTCCCGAATCTCAGATTGGGATTGTTTACGCTTATTGTTCGTGCTAGATTCCTCAGGATTCCTGTTAACTTTTGGAGGTTGATAGCTAGTTGTTTTTCGCTTTCTTAATTCTTCCACACTATATATTTTTTTCTGGCCAGTTTTCAGGATTAGGAAAACTAAAATGTTGGAAAATTTATCTAAATTATTCCGATTAGTTAGCCGGCCAAGAATTTTCAGATGTCATGTTCAATAACATAGAGAAATTTATCATAAAATTATTTTCAACAAAGCCAAACATTTCGTCTATTAATATTTTAAGGACACTATTGGCCTCTTCATCGCTAATTGAAAAAACTAGCCCCCACAAAAAATAGTTTTAAATTTCACAGTCTGAGAGCACATTATCAAACTAAGGTGTGCTTCAGTTCTTTAGAACCAAATCCCCTATTACCAGAGGTGACAGAATGCAGATGGAAATTTGGGGAGGCAGGTGATATCCAAGTATTATCCCCAATTTTAACAACACTTCCAGCATTTCCTTCGGATGCAAAAGTATTTATTGCATGTGGATGTAAAAAAGGTAAATTATTATTAGATTAAACTTAATCAAATAATTTTTTATTAGATTGTATGGAAGCAAAGCTTGTACAAGCTTTAAAGCTTGTACACGTAGAAGAAATTAAATAGGTTGCATAGGATCATGCAAAAAAATTACTGGAAGGCAATATTGAAGTCATTGTGTCTATTCCTGAAGAAGGTACAGACAGTGAAGATGAATAGATTTTGTTATTATAAAGATTTTTTTTACATTTTGAGTTTTTCTATTTTGAATAAAAGCTAGTCCTTTTTTTAATAGCAGTTGCATTAGGTATATGATTTTTTCTACTGCTTTATTGCCTAGCAGCCAGCGTATAGGAAAAATAAATTTCAGTATAATCGAAAATGTCTTCATTGACTTTATTCAAATAATAATAGCTATTATTATTATTAGTATTCTATCCTGTAATGTGTAAAACCACTTATTGTATTGTACAATAATAGGCGAGAGAGAGAGAGGGAGCTATGAAGAAAAGTGAGATGCGAGACTACTGGGGCAGCGCGAGATCCGACAGTCGCGGCTAGAAGAAAATTACTTTTTTTACATTTAATTCTATTTTTCCATTACCATTTGAGAAAAAAATGTATTCTTGCACCTATATATTCTAGATACTTAAGGCAAACTTTTTGCAAGAATAAAATTTTTTGATTTGAGCCTTCATTTCGGAGAGAATGCGAGGTGAATACAAAAATGAGTATATTTCAATCAGATTTTGCCCAGGTTCGAAGGGAGATATTTAAATTTTTTTATTTATTTTGCCGTAAGGGTCAACGGAATCTGCATATTTCAAACAATGATAAAAAATATAATTCGAACAAAAATGTAGATTAATTTTATATGAAAACATTCATAAATTAATATCCGACACGTTCATATAATAATCTCGATTTTTAGGTATACTGCCCTTTTGCCCGTTCTAATTTTTGACTACCTTCGGATTTTGAATTAATATAATAAATCCTTCATTCTGTGAAAATTTCAGCTTGTAACCCCGAGGTGCCCACAAAAATCGTTTATAGAAGGCTTTTACTGCGTTGGGCACTCTACTATATGAGATTTGTTGAATATACCTTTATCAAACTGTCGATTGATTCTTATCGTCTTTAAGTAATAATTGAGATTAACTCACTTATTATCTTTGTCGATTAATTGATGTGGACTTTCCTAAGTATCTCATAGTATTACCTTAATTTATAATTATATTTATAATGTTTTCGTTATTATCTGATTTATCGGAATATTATACCTAACAACGTGATCCATAAGTTTTATGATTTAACACTAAACAATTGTTCAGCTCATAGCAGTGCCAAGCTTGTCTAGCTGCCATTTGCAATTTCACGTCTGCGCTTTAAAACCCATAAGAACTGAGCTCATTTCGTTTTTTATCCATTTACGGTATTGATTATTTCACTGAATAGGGTGCGTTTGGTATGGCGTTTAATATATATTATATTTCTATTTGCTTCAAAGGTCTACCTATCGATTTAATACACCTCATTATCTGTTAATCTATATGACGATATTACCGCTACCATGTGTATATTCTATTTTGTTTAATGGTCATTTCATTTATACCGTACTTATTTTCCGGCTACCTGATCTGTAATTATTTGCTTTATCAAATATTTTAGTTATTTAGTACCACGCTAGTGTAGCAAAATACCTCCCCTTGTTTGGCTCCATTTTATCGAACTTTCAAGAATTCAAAATTTAATTGGGATTGTTTGCAATGTGGCAATAGTAAGATTCTAAGACGTAGAGTAGAGGCTTATATCGTATTTTATTTTATTTATCCTCATATTAATTGAGGATCGAAATTTGATTGTCCTAAAAGGATTGTGAAAGTTTTTTTTTAGTTTATTAAATAGTTGTTTGAAATTCCGATGTTTATTTTGGTAAGTTAGTATCAACCGTACCATTCTCGAGTAAATACCTTTAATTTCTAAATATCTAGATAGTCATATCTAGGGTATTTTTCTAAATTTTATTACCCTATTTTTATGGATCAATAATCCTTGATACATTTCTTAAAATTCTTAGAAAAAATTTAGTGGCGCCCTACCCTAACTACCAGATTCTTCGACCCACGCCTTTTAAAAAAATTCTTCCGCTGAGTATACCTCGCATATGGGCCCACCTAATGAGCAATTTGCAATTAAGGCTTCATATTTAGCATTCAACTTTTAAAGCTGGTTGCACATTTCATTTGCGCCTGTCGTAGGAAGCGTATTTTGGCGATAATATTTGCCAACCAGCTCCAGTAATAAGTGTTCCCAACCATGCTGTTATCGATCTAGGATTTATAATTATATGTTTTTGGAACTGCTTCTTGTGGTATAATAGTAGAGATTGCAGATGCAGTATAGAGCATGCCTATCCTTGTCTTACAGCAGCATAGTGAAATGAGAAAATAGGAAAAACCAAAAGCGACATGAGTAGTTTGGATCTCGGATGTCATAGTTTGAGAGAACGGGTTCTCCAAAAAGCCTAGACTGAATTTTTAGTAGCCATGTCTAATGAGCCTGCCGCAAGATAAGCGGAACCTTGCCACGTGGTTAGTCAGTACAGGAGTTAACTGGGAAGCAGGATTTAATGAAATAATATTTGAAAAATAATTAAGAACCTATTTCCTTGCGGCCAAGCTGAGTAGGATTTTTTAGGTCAAAATTTTGGGTGATATCAAATATTGACAAAAAAGCCTTCTTTATGTGTGACAGCATGGGCATTTGCGTGGTTTTCTTTCTATCTTCTCCATGGACATAAATTGAACAGGGATACCCACCAAAAGTTGACCATTGTCACTGGCACCTTTAGTATTATTGAGTGCATGGACTCAGATCCATAAATGGGATTTTCCACTGTCTTCGTCAGATGAATTGCTTTTGGTTTTTTTTTTCATGTTCTGCCATTTTATAATAACCCAAACTAGCCCAAACTAATGTTTCTTTAATTGTCCTCGTAGACGCTTTATCTCGTCCATCCTTTGAGGCAACCCAGCTGATTTCATCATTAGCAGATTTTAAAGAGAAGAGCTCTTGACAGGTAAAATATTGATTTTCCATAGGTATTTAATTTTTTCTTTGCATGTAAATGATCCATGCTTTGGGTTTTAAGCAAAAGCCGTGAATAGTATATTCAGGATAATGTTTTACAGGCTTTTCTTATCAAGAGAAGAGTTTTTTTTGACTTAAGAAGCCCCTTAAGTAAGTCTTCGTTTAGGCGTAGAAGAGTCCTTTTTCTAGTCGCAATCCATTGTGCTCAGCGGGTGTGTACATACGGTTCCTTCTGGGAATTGCCCATGAGTCCCGATTGGTAATTTCAGCTGATCAAACCGTAAGCTCTGAATAACCCAATTTATTTGTATATTTTAATAATTGTTAACGCCGTTATTGTCAGCATTTAAACCATTTACTATTTATTTGCACACATAATTTTACAGTAAGTAAGTTTTTGAAAAAACCGGAGTTTAAAATTTGTTTTTTTGCCGTTGCCTTTTTTAATATCTTATGGTATATTATCATTTTAACTTAAAGCAAGTCTAACCATTTTTTTAATGATCAGAGCTGACTATGTATTTGAACATATCATAATTACGATATTACGATATTACCAGTAGAAGGTAGATAAGGCATCTTAAATGTCTCTTAATAGAGAAAGAATATTATGAGCTCGATAGTTTTTTAAATGACTTTCGCTAACCCATGTTTGTTTGTTTTTTTAAATGACTTTGGTTAACCCTTGTTTGTT
The DNA here is from genome assembly GCA_016904865.1 of Pissodes strobi. Taxonomy (NCBI): domain Eukaryota; kingdom Metazoa; phylum Arthropoda; class Insecta; order Coleoptera; family Curculionidae; genus Pissodes; species Pissodes strobi. Next base: position 832,492 of record MU181962.1, read on the forward strand.
TGTTTGTTTTTTTTTTCTGTGTATACACGATTTATATGCACTGCTAATTGGAGTGTTTTAATATAAATTGTAAGTTTTCCACTGTACAACTATTATAGTACACATATGACGCATTCCATACATGTACATGTCTTTGGAAATAAAGGATGTTTATTATTATCATTATTATTATTATTATAGAGATTACATCCGAGTGGACTCAGGAAGTGTGAACGGAACATGATCTTGGTTTGGTAACTGATTATTTAGTATTTATTTTCATGGGCCTTACTTATTAGCATTTATCGATTGCCTATCTTACTTGTTACCTAACCGGTAATTAATTCTGGCGTACTGCAATAGGTAACCATTTTAGCTTTAGTTAGCTGGTTTCTCTATTAATTGACATACCAGATATCATTTTGATATTGTAGCGAGTTAAAATTTTCTTTTAACTTTAACTGAATAGTTACTTTTTTTGTTATTTCATCTGTTTATTAAATTCTCTTCTGCTATCCGTCAAAGAGAAACTCGCGTATTCATTTAAAATTATAGTTTCTTAATCATTACCGTACCTCGGGCATTACTCCAAGTGTATTAATGTTTACACCTAATAACTCAATCATTGATCAATTCTTCTCTAGATTTAGTCGAAACAGTATATTTTGTTATTTATTTTAGATGACAAAGTCAAGTTATAGCACAAACCGTTCCGCCATATTTATGAAAATATATTAAACTTTCTATTTACCTATCTATCTGTTTCATTTATTGTCTTGATAGGGTTCCAAAAAGCAAGCAATTAGTAAGTATAGTTTATTTGAGTTATATGGGCTTAATAATTGTATCGCTTTCGATTTTTTTATTCTGAATGGGTTTAACTCCTGGTCTTATTATTTTCTTTTGCGAAGCCTAAGCCAAAGTGAGTTCCAAACTACAACTTGGGGATTTCTAACTTGTGCCGTCTACAGGTTATTACATAAATAAATAATAAATAAATTTAACCCCCCCCCCCCCCCCCCACAATCTCCGACATTTGACGTAAGACCTTATTTGGACGTTCAGAAGAGAGCTCGTTCTGGCCTACGCATATTTAAAGAAATATTCTCTGCTGTCCATTTGGAATCTGATTACTTCTTTTATGTAGTTAAATTTTTGTTCCGTTTAAGAAAGGGTAAAATATTAATAAAGTATTTTGTCGAAAGTTTTAGCATTATCTACGTTCCATAACCGGAACTTTGTTGATCTTAGTATTGGAAAATTCCTTCGAAAAGGTTTATCAAAAGAACAGTAGCACGTGGCGTTAGGTTTATCAAAAGAACAGTAGCACGTGGCGTTATTCTAACTTACTGGGTGAGTATAGCATGAAAATGTTTAGGCTAAATGTATTTATAACGGAGATACAGGGAGGAAATCCAATAGATTGTATCCATCATAAATGATTATAATAGGAATATTTTGGTTTCGGTCAACGTGTTATACATGACCTTTTGTCCCCTTCTAAGACGCTGACTGCAGTCTGTCAATTCGATCATCGAAGAACTTGACTATACCGCGGCTCTTCCTCTTAAATCAAGTTTCAGATATTTTTTTGTGGAGGAGGTTTTTAAAAATAGAATAATGTATTTTTTAAATCTTAAATTTTTAATTAATTGCCACGTCGAGCAAGAAAACATATTTAGACGACATTCATATATAACATACTTCTACAGATCGTTTATTCCACGATCGCTGGCACGGGGAAATTCTACATCTCTGATTTTGATATATTAATTACGAATACAAGTAACGAATTAACACCTTTTGACTTACTTCGAAAATTGGTCACGGAATTATTTTGTTTGCTATATTTTGGTATTGTTATTATGATAGACGAGGTTTAATAACGTCAGTATATAGCAAGCTATATTAAAGTTGCCATTCTTGGTCTTTTCCACCAAGTAACTTTGAAGACCAAGAATCAAACCAAACTAAATGACAGTTTTAAAGATAACGTAGAGAGTAAATATTACTATACTGATTTTAGCGGGATTTTTCTGAAAATTTGCCATTAAGCTTAATAACATCTTAGTTATTACTTGATTAACGTTTGACCTAAAAGAAGCAATGTAAGAAAAATGTAAAATGTGACTACGTGCCGCCCTATGTTTGAGTCTTACAAACATTTCGCTAAGGTCTCTATTGGTTTTATCAATGCATTATCTGGTAGTAGACTGAAGTCTAATGTGACTCTACCATGTGTCTGTTAGTTTTCCAAGTCAGGCAGTGCCTATTATTTATTTTGTATGATCGTAGTTATATTGCATCTGATTAGGTGGCTGGCTTGACGGCAATAATGCCTGGTTTAGTTGAGCCTCGGCTAATGTGTTGTGTTGAGAAGAGTGTGCGTGTGTATGTCTGCTGTTGCAAGTGTTCTTGTGGGTGAATTTAGTCTATGCTGTTAACCTAATCTAGTCAATCGACACTCGGTACGTACTTCCAGGCTGTGAGGGGGCTAGCGATTGCTTGAGTACCGGATTATTTTCTCTTTCAACTCTGTCGAAGTAACTGCGTACCAGACGAGAGTTAAAAGACTGGAATGTTTCCAATTCTACGTCTCGGTTGAGAATAGACCCCCTCACGAACCTAGGCCCATTTATCATTGTTCTCAGCACTTTGTAGAGTTCGTTGTTGGTTCTGATGGCATGGGGCTCCAAGTGGGACTCGCATATGATAAGACTGATCTTATGAAGGTATTATAAAGTAAAATCTTTGTTCTAATGTTCAGTTTACTTTTGTTGTTTAGCAGCGGTTATAGAGCTGCGATTTGGCAGTTGGCCTTGGCGATTGTCTTCCTCGTATTGAGGGCCCAGTTAAGTCTCTTGTCCAGCATAAGGCCTAGATATTTGGCCTTGTTATGCCATATAATCTTAGATACAGCCAATCTGATGGTAGTTTCTGGAGTGGATAGACGGGACTTTGAAAAGAAAACTGCCTGAATTTTCTCAGGATTCAGCTTAATTTTCCAGTCCCGCAGCCACTGTTCAAGGACGTTGATATACCTCTTAAGTCTCGATGTTTTGAGACGAGATTTTTTAGAAGTGGCCGTGATGTTCGTATCGTCTGCGAAAAGATATAGCGTCGTCAGAGCGGTTTTGGGGATGTCATGAGTGAATATATTGCTGGCTCTACGGCGACAGTGGAGAGCCCTGGGGGACCCCCGCTCGTACTGGTTTTGACTGAGATTCCGCCTGATCAACGGTTACTAAAAACGACCTGTTTTGAAGGAATGATTGGATCGTTTTGATCAATTGACTTGGCATGCCTAATCTAATCATTTTTATGAAGTAACGACCAGGCCGTCATGCCAAACCTTGTCGAAGGCTTTCCTGACATTGAGGAATATCGCGCCAGTGTGCCAACGTTTGTTGAAGCCTCTGAGTATGTCTTACTGTCTGATTAGTTTTGTACACAGCCCTGCCCGGAATCCAAACTGTTCCGGGGTAGTAACTGTGTGTTGTCTAAAAATGTTTTGATATGTTTCAGTATTACTCTCTCAGCCAAGGTTCGAGAGAAGGCTTATGGGCCGGTAGCTATTCGCCTTGTTGGGGCTTTCGCGACCTTTCCTGATTACAATGACCTTGACCTTCTTCCAAGCACTTGGAAAGTGCCCAAGAGTAATAATGGCGTCTCTTATGTAAGTCAAGTCCGTTAGTATGTTGTCTCAGTTTTTTGGATGTTTGGTTTGTGATCGTATCGAGCCCTGGGGCTTTACGTGACTTTGTTTGTCATACAATGTCCTGAACATCCGTCAGACCAGTGCCGTTTTTGGTATTTGATTCGCGCCCACAAGCATTGACGCGAAAATCTGTAAAGTGCGTTGGATTCTGTCATGTTTGGTCATGTGGCCGTCCGTGTTTTCACTGACCTGTTGCCTGTTGGCATAATTGCTCTGCAAACATCTCAGCTTTGTCTCGTGGGTCTGTGAGTGTCTTGTTGCCATGAGTGATGTGAGGCAGCGGTTTTTTGCTGCCTTTCGTTAGTGCTCGAGTTAGTTTGAACACTGAGTTGTCCTCGTGTGTCAAGGTTTGAGTTTTGTCAGCCCATTCCTCACTTTGTCCGAGATCACATCCTTAACTTTTTGAGTTAGAACGTTGACCCTGACCTTGACCGCCTTGCCGGATCACCAGTCCAGCGTGCCAAGTTCTTTAGCCTGTTCTTCTCTCGAATCAAGAAAATGATCTCAGGCGATAGTTTTCCGTGCTTGGAAAACTTGGATGTTTTGGTAAGCGCAGTTTGGGCTACTGTCTGAGTTATTAAGTCAGTCACTGAGTCCACTGCTCTCTCGAGTGAATTTACGTCTGTCATGTTGTCTAACGGAGGAGAGTCTTTTAGAATGTTTTGGAGCCTATGCCAGTTGTGCACTCTGGTCCGTTATGTTGGTACACGGGCTACAATAAACAGAGCCTGATGTCAGCAAGCCTTGCTTCATTTTGTTCTTGATGTACGTGCCTTCAATTGTATTGTCGTCACTTGGAAGAGCCCAAGTTGTAAAACATTTTTTTGGCCAGAATCATGGTGCCGCCGCTGGCTCTACCTACTCTGTCGTTTCTGAACACGTTTAAGTTTGGCACAGTGAATCTTTGGCCTTTAAGCTATGTCTCTTGTATAAGAAGTCATTGTTTTCGATGAAATTTAGAATCTCAGGCTTTTTGCCTAGGATCGAATTGATATTTATAGAAACCACACTCAGGAAAGCCGGGTCAAAGTTAATTACCGGCATTATTAGTTTTTGTAATTAATGGCAGCAATGACTGGAGCTGTTGCTGCATATTCTGCATAAACGACTGCTTAGAATTATGCATGGCAGCAATAAACTGGAACATCTGTGGATTAAAATCGGCGTTGTTCGCCGGAGTCTTTGAAGAAGCGAGATTGGAGTTATCTTGCGAACCCCTCTTGAAGCTTGGAGCGAGAGGCTTCGGGCCAAGAGAAGCTGCCACGGCCTTAGATCTAAAATTTTTTGGATGCTTCTCCCATCCCTGGTAGTTGGCTGTATGTGCGCTTCCACAGAGCGCGCACTTGGGGTCGGGCAACTTCTCCTTGCCCCTGGGGCACTCGCTCGTAAGGTGAGAGTCAGCGCACCTGACGCAGAGTGGATTAGCCTGGCATTTAAACCCTGACTGACCATATAACTAGCACCTATGGCATTGAGTATCTCGCGCCTTGGTGCGCTGGCTCTCAACTTTTACTGTCATTTGATCGATTAAGTTCAAGTTGTAAATGCTCTTTTCATTAATTAGTAATATGGCAAGTACTAGTGGCATTGGTTTGCTGGACTTGCCATACCACCTGATGACATTAGTAAGATTGAATCCTAAATCTCGGAGCTCTTTAGTGACTTTATCTCTGGACCACTCCTCTAGCACTCCACGGAGGACGACGTGGAGCGTACGCTCTTCTGGGAAGAGTGAAATACAATTTTGATGTCCTCAAAATACCGGGCTATGGCTCGGTAATCGGTCGGCGTGTCTGGAAAGATTTCTTGATTTTGGGAATTGCCTTGGGTTAGTTTTGTTTAGTGGCGCCCCCGGAGCGAGCGGAGGGACACGCGTGAAGTGAAATATTAGAACACCGGGCTGCTGTCAAAGGCGCAGGTCCGAAGGTCGAAAATTTGAGGTAGGTAGACGCGAGTTTTGTCGGAGGTTATAGCGGAGCTGATTGGTTGGCGGCGTTGGCTCCTCCCCTCCGTGGTGGTTTGGGTTACGACACTTATAGCGGGTCCTCATGGGCGCAATTGGCGTAAATTAGCGGAACTGCGGATTAGAAACGAAGAATTTTGATTGGTTGCAAAGTCGGCCATATTAGATAAATGACTCTTTTTTTTATGGCAGTGGCACACACACTAAAGGGAGATCCTATGGCGCTCGACGAGCGGTGTGTGTGCGAAGATGTTGATTGACACGGTTCTTGAATAGTTGTAGGTTGTAATTAGTGGGAAACAGATGTCCTGGAAGTGAGTTCCACAGTGATGCAGTGCGCCAGACAAAGGAGTTCTTGTAAAGCTATCTTCTAGGTGTTTCTAGTTGTACGACGAACTGGTGCGCTCTTGCCGTCTGTCGTGACTGTCTGACAGGAGTTGCCAGGGGCGGGATGATGCGGGCCAAATCCTGGGAACATCTGCCGTGAAAGTATCGGTAAAACAGAGACATCTCGGCCACAAGTTTGCGGTGTTCCAGACTATCCAGATTCCGGATCAACTCCGGGTCGCCGACGAGACGCACAGCTCTCTTCCGAATGGAATCCAGCAGCTTTAGGGTGTGCTTTGGTGCGGCACCCCAGATATGTGAGCAATATTCTAAGCACGGTCTTATTTGCGCTTTGTACAGCAAGAGCAACTGCTGCGGTGTATAGAGTTTTTTGTTGCGAAATAGCGCACCAAGCTTCTGGGAGGCTGATTTTGCGATGTTAGCAACATGGTCATGCCATGACATATTGCTGTTGACCGAGACACCCAGCAGTCCGATTGACGAGGATGAAGGAATGGTCGATCCTGTCATAATGATGTCAGGGCCCGCTGTATTGGCCCTCTTGGTAAACGTTGCTGCTTGGGTCTTTGCTGCATTGAACTGGACCAAATTTCGGTCGCCCCAAGTTTGAACTTTCTCCAGGTCTTGATTTATAGCTGCAATCTGCTCCTGTCTGCGGTGAAGAGTCTCAGTCGCTGGTAAGGGTTTTTCTGATCTAAAGTGGGAGACAAGGGTACTGTCATCTGCAAAACTGTAAACAGGATTATTCGTTTCGATCAGCAGGTCATTAATATAGATAAGGAACAGAGTTGGTGAAAGTATTGCGCCCTGAGGCACGCCCGCGTTGATGGTGAAGGTATCCGAGATGTGTCCATCGACTACATCGCGTAGGGATCGGTTCTTAAGGAAACTGGCCAGCCAGCTGCAGAGAGAGGCTGGCAGCCCGAAGGACGGCAGTTTGTTGAGCAGTCCGTCATGCCAAACTCTGTCGAATGCCTTTGAAATATCCAACGCAATCGCTCGAGACTGACTCCGTAGTTTTCAATTGCCCTACTCCATACATGAGTGACATAGGCCAATATATCTCCTGTCGATCTCTCTTTGCGAAAGCCGTATTGATTATCGCTAATTATTCTGTTGTTCTCGAGGTACTTGAGTAGTTGCTGGTTGACTACACGTTCCATGACTTTGTAGATTATTGGAAGCAAGGCAATTGGGCGATAGTTTGAGGGCGTGGTTTTCTTGCCTTTTTTTGGAACAGGATGCACTCGAGCGACTTTCCAAGAGGATGGGTAAATCCCTTTTCCGTAAGAAAGAGAAAAAAGCCTGGAAAAAACAGGTGTTAGTTCGTTGGCGCAGTTCTTTAGCACGATGGCAGGTATTCCGTCCGGTCCTGATGCCTTTTGCGTATCTGGTTCTTTAAGGATTTCGTGAATATCATGGTGATGAAACTTGACTTCTGCCATGATAGTGTTGCTGTTCGATATGGTGGGGAGAGTCTTGCCTTGGGGGACGTCTAAGGTAGAGTGCGATGAAAACATTTTAGAGAGCATGTTTGCTTTTTCCTTGGCTGTAGTCGCCGTGATGCCACGTTCGTCCATCAAAGGTGGGAGAGACGTTTTTGTAAAGTTGTTACTTACTGCCTTTGCTACCGACCAGAAATTCCTGGAACCACTGGGACATTGCAAAAGTTTATTCCTGATCCTTTGATTGTGTTTGTCCTTAGTTTCGTCGATCACACGTTTGCATTCGTTTCTCGCTTCGACAAAATAATTGCGATTTTCAGCGGTCTGATTTTGCTGCCAGTACTTGTAGGCTTGCTGTTTCCTACCTACAGCTCTTTCGCATCTTCTGTCGAACCAGGGCTTTCCTTTTGATGGTAACTTGATGGAATTTGGGATGTATGCTTCCATTCCTGAGGAGTTTACTTGCGTGATCTCTTCGCAGCAGACTGACGGGTCGTCAGTGCCAAAGCAGACGTCGAGGCAAGGAAAATCTAGGTAGATTTTGCGAGGCAATGGTGGGCCCTTCTGTATGAGTGGCAATTCACGCACCGTTGTAATAAGTTTGTGGTCGGAAGTACCTAATGGCGGATCAACTGTAATTGTGTACTGGTCAGGATTGGTGGTTAGAAAGAGATCCAGGAGGGCGGCGAATTCGCCCCTCTCTGAGATTCGAGTTGGTTCGTCTACAAGTTGAGTAAGCCCGCAGCTGATGGCAAATGCTTCAGCTTCTCTACCTTCGTTATCGGTCTTGTTGTAATGGTTAAGCCAGTTTGTGTTGTGGGCATTGAAGTCTCCCAGAACGATTATTTCTGAACTGGGGTGATCGACCTGTATTGAGTCAAAAGTGGTAGCTAGTGTTGAGAAAAAGCTTTGGTAGGCTCTATCGCTAGGAGGGCGATAGAGACAACATATAAACTTGGTTAATCCCTTGGCGGTGAACTTGAGCCACATGACGTCAAGGTTGTTCGGCTCGAGTGTTTCCTCGCGGTGACATGAAAGGTCGCTTCGTACAAAAAGGCATATTCCGAACTTATGTCTAAATCGGGTTTGTAAGTCATAACCAGGATAGGGGTAGTTCACTGTTGTTGTTGTAGAACATACTTGTGTTTCTGTAAGGGCTAGTATGTGTGGTCTATTTGCTTGTAGATGTTGGTGTATCGAATTTATGTTTGTATTTAGGCCTCTTATGTTGCAGAAATCTATTCTAAATTGGTTCGGTATCTTTGCTATCTGTGAAATGCGGAATGAAGGGCTCCCAGGGCCACCCAGCGCCCGGAGATCCGAATGACCGGGGAGTTTACTTCCGGAATATTTTGATCCTGGAAGCACCATCTTGTCCATATATTCCTACTGTGGAACCCGGGGACACCAGCGCGGAAGCGGAACGTGATTTGGGAAAACCACTTAGCGCTTCCCAGTTCTGGTGGGGTGGTCTCTCACCGGACGATGCGAGTAGGCGTATGCATCTACCACCTAGGATTTGACAGATCGGCCCTATTTACGCCAAGCATACGCAAGAAGGTCGTTTCAAGTTAACTTTTTGGGTAAATCCGCTATTCGTTGAGGTTTGTTATTAATTAAACGCCATGGCTTATCATTTCTGCAACCAGATTATTACTATTTCCCTGCATAAATCTTTGCTCTGTGGTAAATATTTAACCTAATACCGTCTATGTACTTTTTTGGACTCTTCTAATTGCAAATAGAACATAAAGTTTTAACAAATTTTTGCGATAAGAATCTATCAAAAATGGAAGATCGTTTATATCTAACAATCGTAGATCCTAACAACACTTACAAGGTTTTGTTGTTCCATTTTTTTACTTGAAAATTCAATAAATATGATTTAAATAAAATATCGATGTATTTTCATGTAAATAAAAATGTCTTATTATGTCAACTTGTCATATACGCGGGACTCCGTAAATGTTTTCAATAGGACAGTGCGTCAACAATCGCGTACTCATAGCGTAAATGTCAAATTCTGCCTTTCCATGCCAATTGCGCCCATGAGAACCTACCATTATTGTGTGTTCTGTTGCGTGTGATCTTGATCTCTATTTGGTATATTTATGATTATTGTCCATGCGTTGAATAAGTGCAGGGCACCGTCTTTTCTGTCTAGTTGTACGATTTTCTCAATCTCAATTGCTTCTCATGGTACTCCTCTTTTGTAATTTTGGTAATTGGTTACATTCGTTATTTGTTTGCAACTGTCAACGTTGACTCTGTGGCCTATTTGATGTTGGTATTGAAAGAGAGCCTATATCGGATTTGACATGCTAGTCTGTACACTTCTTCGTTTTCCAATTTGACTGTTTGCTGTGGGTGATGTTGTTTTTGCGATTTGCATATTCAAGAGGCAGTTATATTCTCTAGTTTCGGTGTTTTGTGTTGGTTATCTGTAAGCCTTAGCGATCTTGAAATTAGTGTATTGGTATAGGACTCGGTATTTAGATATCTGTTTGTGGGTATTGGCTTTCAGTATGTTCCAGGCGTCCATTCTGAGAAATATAGCTGGTCGTTCTCTTCGAACTCTAGTGTAAATTGGCTCCTTGTATGCATCGTTTTAAAAACTTGAGCAGCTATTATTTACTAAAATATCATACGACGAATACGTCATCAACGTATTTAATCCATAGTTTCGATAGTTTAAGGTTTGCTATTTCTAGTGTTTTTTTCTCGAAATAGACCACTACTGGTGGTGATAATGGTGATCTCATTGCTGCTTCATCCGTTTATCTGATATTTGACTATCGTACATAAGGTAAGCATTCTTGAGGTAGTACTTTGGGAGGTTTATATAATCGCAGGAAGGTTCTCATTCTCCGATATTTGTTGGAGGCTTCTTGTACTGGTATACTGAGATATTACGATTTAACTTCAAACCGTCTCTTATGTCTATTGATAGAGTATCTAGTATTTGCGTGAAGTGTTCTGCGTTTTTCACATACGAATCGACCTTTTCTATTATTTCTATTATCGACCTTTCTATGTAAAGTTGATATTTTTTCAAGTTGGTTCCTACACATTTAGGGCACTGTAGGTCGAAAAAAGACTCCGTTTTTGTAGATTTTTGGGAGATCGTAAAGTTTCCAACAGTGAGTTGATTTTTCTCTAAGAATGAACTTTTTTTAATAACTTCTTCTATAAACGCATCTATTATTTTGGACTTTGTTGTTTTTTTCGAGGTTGTTATTGAATCTCACCAAAGGCATCACTATCCAAATGAAAAATGATTCTACGTCAGTTTTTAAAACCAAGTTTTTTGTTTTAGTAAATAATAGTATAATATTTGGTGATCGTAATCACCATTCATCATTTGCATTTGGTGTAACCTAATGTGGTATTTGGGTGTTTGCCTGCCTGAAGAGTTTCGTGAAAGAGGCCCAAAACGGAGGGCATACGGGAGCAAAGGTAAAACTTCAAAAAGGCGTTGCTATCGCATATAAGGAAGGCCCCTTTCTCGATATCTTCTGCATTGTGCCCATAGTAGTTTTTTTTTATGGCAGTGGCACACACACTAAAGGGAGATCCTATGGCGCTCGACGAGCGATGTGTGTGCGAAGATGCTGATTGACACGGTTCTTGAATATTCGTAGGTTGTAATTAGTGGGAAACAGATGTCCTGGAAGTGAGTTCCACAGTGATGCAGTGCGCCAGACAAAGGAGTTCTGGTAAAGCGATGTTCTAGGTGTTTCTAGTTGTACGACGAACTGGTGCGCTCCTGCCGTCTGTCGGGACTGTCTGACAGGAGTTGCCAGGGACGGGATGATGCGGGCCAAATCCTGGGAACATCTGCCGTGAAAGTATCTGTAAAACAGAGACATATCGGCCACATGTCTGCGATGTTCCAGACTATCCAGATTCCGGGTCAACTCCGGATCCCCGACGAGACGCACAGCCCTCTTCTGAATGGAATCCAGCAGCTTTAGGGTATGCTTTGGTGCAGCACCCCAGATATGTGAGCAATATTCTAAGCACGGTCTTATTTGCGCTTTGTACAGCAAGAGCAACTGCTGTGGTGTATAGAGTTTTTTTGTTGCGAAATAGCGCACCAAGCTTCTGGGAGGCTGATTTTGCGATGTTAGCAACATGGTCATGCCATGACATATTGCTGTTGACCGAGACACCCAGCAGCCCGATTGACGAGGATGAAGGAATGGTCGATCCTGCCATAATGATGTCAGGGCCCGCTGTATTGACCCTCTTAGTAAACGTTGCTGCTTGGGTCTTTGCTGCATTGAACTGGACCAAATTTCGGTCGCCCCAAGTTTGAACTTTCTCCAGGTCTTGATTAATTGCTGTAATCTGCTCCTGTCTGCGGTGATGAGTCTCAGTCGCTGGTAAGGGTTTTTCTGATCTAAAGTGGGAGACAAGGGTACTGTCATCTGCAAAACTGTAAACAGGATTATTCGTTTCGATCAGCAGATCATTAATATAGATGAGGAACAGAGTTGGTGAAAGTATTGCGCCCTGAGGCACGCCCGCGTTGATGGTGAATGTGTTCGAGATGTGTCCATCGACTGCAACGTGTAGGGATCGGTTCTTAAGGAAACTGGCCAGCCAGCTGCAGAGAGAGGCGGGCAGTCCCAAGGACGGCAGTTTGTTGAGCAGTCCGTCATACCAAACTCTGTCGAATGCCTTTGAAATATCCAACGCAATCGCTCGAGACTCTCCGTAGTTTTCAATTGCCCTACTCCATATATGAGTGACATAGGCCAAAATATCTCCTGCCGATCTCTCTTTGCGAAAGCCGTATTGATTATCGCTGATTATTCTGTTGTTCTCGAGGTATTTGAGTAGTTGCTGATTGACTACACGTTCCATGACTTTGCAGATTATTGGAAGCAAGGCAATTGGGCGATAGTTTGAGGGCGTGGTTTTCTTGCCTTTTTTTGGAACAGGTTGCACTCGAGCGACTTTCCAAGAGGATGGGTAAATCCCTTTTCTGTAAGAAAGAGAAAAAAGCCTGGAAAAAACGGGTGATAGTTCGTTGGCGCAGTTCTTTAGCACGATGGCAGGTATTCCGTCCGGTCCTGATGCCTTTTGCGTATCTAGTTCTTCAAGGATTTTGCGAATATCACGGTGAGAAAACTTGACTTCTGCCATGGTAGTGTTGATGTTCGGTATGGTGGGGAGAGTCTTGCCTTGGGGCACGTCTAAGGTAGAGTGCGATGAAAACATTTTGGCGAGCATGTTTGCTTTTTCCTTGGCTGTAGTCGCCGTGATGCCACGTTTGTCCGTCAAAGGCGGGAGAGACGTTTTTGTAAAGTTGTTACTTACTGCCTTTGCTACCGACCAGAAATTCCTGGAAGTTTAAGCGTTTAAGTTAGTTTGGACATAAATCATAAATTATTTATGGATAAATAGTGCCCAAATAATCGAAGTTGAGACTGTTTAAATAAATTAGTATGTGTGTATTTTAGTATTGAAGTTAGGAGTTTGTTCAATCGGCGGTGTGTATAGAAATAAATAGTGATTAATTGAACCTGCTGTTAAGTTTTTTTCGATTTTTACGTTAAGTTTAATCTGGTATTAAGGACTGCCACAAAATACAAACCAATCAACATAAAAAGAAAAAGGAATTTAAAAGAGAAGTGCCAAACGAAAAATTACAAAAGAGAAGTAAAAGAATAATGAATAAATTATAGCTAAGTCACATTGTATGACCGATTATATGAAGTTTAAGTCAAGTAGTTCTTGTGGTCGAAAAAATTATGATAGTACACGTTCATCTGCCTGCCTAAATCAGGCTGAGCCTCAGAGGTTTGACGTTGGCGAAGCGGTGAGTTCAATAGAAATAATTAAAGGGTCAATGCCGAACTCACTCATCACCCATTCTGAAAAATATCCAGTCTAATATTATTTTGATTGAGGAGCAAAAGTTAATTTTGAAAAATTTATTTTTCATTATTTTACCTTATATTTATGCAGTGATTCTTTTGATTGTAAATATTTAAAGCAATGCGATAAAAGTGCTGTAAGGAGCTTTACAAGAAAACGCCAATCAAATATTTTTCTGTGAAAAACACGGACCGGTGAAGTCATAAAACGTGCATGGCTTTGCTTTTCTCCAAGCAATGGTCACGTCTACTATGTATGCAAACTTTTTACCCAAATGCGCACGCATTTTACTCATAGTGGTTGCTGCTAATGGAAAAAATGCTGTCGGATCTGATTGAACATGAAATTTCTAAAGATCATCTAAATGCTGTAATTGATTTTGAAAGCCGCTGTATAGAAATGGGTAGGATTGACCAAGAACTGACACGAAAAGCAAACGGTGCAGGAAAATACTACCGAGAAGTTGTCAGGAGATTGATAAATGAAATATAGAGGTAAAACTGAGATGTTGGGATCACCCAGCAATGGTAACTACCTAGGAGTACTGGAGCTTATAGCAGAGTGACACGACTTTTGAGGAATCACATAAAAACATGACGTTATCTTTCGAATCAAACATTCAAAGTACTGTTCCATATCATTAGATTCAACTCTAGATAAAGGTCACGTTGATCAGCTTACCTTCATTTATAGATAATCAAAAGAACGCATCTCTGTTAAAAGATTTTCAAGCGTTGGTACAGACATAAAATAAATTAGCAGTATAGGCGGCATACTGGGCATTCACTTGTCTTGCAGTGCAGGCTGCTGCCGAGTGCTGTCTGGTTGCTTTATATTTATTGCATTTTTGGAAGAACTTTATGTTTATTTTAAGGCCGGTTTTAACCCATTGCTTGAAAAAGCCGACGCTGACAAACCAATTTTAGTGGCAAAACGAACAACACAACGTATTGTTGTCAGCAGAGCAAGCGTTTCCAAAACCCTATTGCGAAGCTATAGATGAATAAAAATTGCAATTTTTGAAATTTCGTAAGGCAAATAAGATTCAGTAAAATCACATATTACTGCTCTAAGTCTGCATAACAGAGTTGGAAACGTGGCTATACACAATATTTTGGGAAGACATCTTATGTCAAGTTGTTGCGCGTAAAACCCTTTTAAATGAGTAAGCAATATAATATAAATAAGATGTTATGTACCCTTAAGGATACGGCCAGCACAACATGTGCTCCGACTGCTCGTCGGCGTAGGAGTAGGTCAAGTTATTTAGTTTTGATCAGAGCGCACCTACTTTGAACTAACTAAATCCGGAGACCCAAACTAGAAAATCCTCGGTCTTGAGAATCCTTAAAGGCGATTCAAAATCAAACGACTATCAACTACAAATAAAAGACGCTACGTTCGTGCAGGTTTAAGTTTACTGGATACCCGTTAGGCTTGACGTGCAAGTGTTGACGAGTTTCATTCAAATAACAAAATGATATAAATGTAAAAGAGCTTAATTGTCAATAAACCATAATCTGATATATGCCCACAAATATAGAACTAGATCATATCGGAAGTAACAATATAACATAACAAATGATTACGAAAGATCCAAAATCAATTTCAACAAATTAATGATAAACGCAATATGCATGAGGTATATACTAGTACTGAAGAGTTATCAGTATAATACCTATTGCTACTAAAGTTGTGCGCGTCTACCATGGTATACGTATCGCAGTTGTACATAAATAAATCTTAACGAATCAGTTATGAAGTACCATTTCGTAAAATTATTATAATCAGATAGTTCATCATTCAGAACGACAATGTTTATTATTTACCACGATATATATTAAAATGTAAGAATAGGGAAATATAATATGAAAAAACTATACGCATTGAACGATCCACACTAGTAAATAGTATCCATACCAGACGTATACTTATTGTGGTAAGTTAGGCTTACACCTAAACAGTTCTAATAATATCTTTATCAATACAATGCAGAAAGAAATAAAACACGCAATCTAATACAACGCTGAAAATGCTTATAATACGCCAATAACATTATGTAGAAAGATCACAAGTGTTCTCGACTCCGCCGATAACACCTCCGGCCTTCTGCATGTAAGCTCTTCTAGGCGCCTTGGGACCCATAAACTCTCCGTAACAAGGTAGTGCCCACCTGGACGTCCCGTAAATCCGGGGCTGCAGTCGGTCCCATAAAAAAAATAAACCGTGCTGATTGGTAGCTACTTTACTCGCTCCAAATAAAATCCCTAGGGTTTTGGCGGTGGTGACGAATGAGACCAAGGCTCTCTTCTACAGGCACCCCTTGGGAAAGAAAGCGGCGTATTTTGTTCCGGAATCTTCCGCACGTGGCCAGTTACCCAAAAAGAAATCTTGACTTCAGACAAAATCAAACAAATCCACAGGCAATTAATTTATTCTACCAGACGGGCAATTATGCCAACTTCTCTAGCCCGAAATAAGATTATCACCGTAAAGGCGAATTAGAAATTCTTAAACTTTTTATCAGGCTTACGCATTACCTGCTCTTAGAAAGGTTTACCAAGAAGGAGAACGAGGTCAAGTCAAGATCGTCCTCCTCAAACGCAAAGGTTCAATATTTAAGGGCCAGAAAAAATTCTATCATAGGCCAGCTTTACATTTTCCCACGAAAACACGTAAAATACAACAAGATGGTTGCCACCAAATTTAATAACATCTTCATTACGCAATAAAACGTGCCTAAGTGCCTTTTAATACTTGCCGGATAAGATCATCCGGCATCGGATATCCGATCGCGAGGTACGTAACATTATATGAAAGTTTTCACACGTTTATCGGACAGTCGGACGCAGGAAACGTGCTGGATAAACCGGATATCCGACGTCGGATATCCGATTTCGGACTCGTGTGAAACGGGGCTAAGGCGGTATGATCTTATGTATTGCTGGAAGGATAAAGAAAACCGACGATAAAACCATTATCCGCAATGACCAATCAAAAAGAAACTACTTCATTCCTGCTCGCGGCAATTTTAAACTACTGACATCAAAAACGCTAAAAGTATGAAGACGTGGCGCAATAATTCAGGCTTAAACGCACTTTTAACCAAAAGCCTGCGTTTCTGTTGGAACCAGCCGCGAAACAACCGGGCGGTGTTGCCAAATTTAGGGAACACAACGCAACCAAGCTTACATCAAGCGAAAGATCAGACACTCCTCTAACATCAAACTGATGGTAGCACATCAATAAATTATGTTATTTCTTGTTGGCTTGGCCCGCAAACACATCAAAATCGCACGAGTATCGCTAGAGAAACATGTACACCTGGTGACATTCCAAAGATAATTCTCAAGATAGACAACCAACAGTTATTGTCAAAGTCAGGCAAATCCAGGAAAATAACCGACAAACTCCGAAACCAATATTCTGACATCCATGAGACTGTTTTAATGTATATTATCATCAAGAAGGTGATTATTCGGAAAGGTAAGAGAATTATTGAATGTTTTGAAATGCACTGCTATAAATGCCTATAACTTTGAAGGTTTTCTCGATAGCGACGGCCAGAATACAGTACCCTTTATTGATTGATTATGTGCTAAGCCAGGGAAAATGTTCATAAAGCCCGATCGATCTCATCAAACAGCCCGAGAAATTCAAGTTACATAGATGACTACAGAACTCTCATTTTTTTCCTGGAACAGCTCGATAAAAGGCTAGGGTCATACGACAATCATGCAGGTATCTAAACGAGTAAGTAGTATTATATTGAGCTTGACAGACTAGCATATTAAATGTAGGATTAAAGGTGAAATGTGATCTCTATCAGTTACATGTTTTCGTACTAAATTGGCATGTAACACAGTAAACCAAACTAGTGAAATTCTGCAGAACCCTAGATTGGACTTAAATACAGCCGCCTCAACAGTAGCGTCCCTAACACACTTCATAGCTACATGACGAAATCGGGACAGCTTTGAAGATTATGAAAGCTGCTGAGTTAGCTGATTCTGATTGCACAAATATGAGAATGAAACAAAGCACAAATCCAAAAATAAACGTACGATGGTCACCCCTTGACTATGTCCAAGCACCAGAAGTTGAGCTTTACCAGAAAAATTTGAAACTCAGAAATTCCCTACTGTCATAAATCAATTGAAATCATCATTGCGGCAGAGGATTGAGACATATAAACTAATGGATACCCGCTTAGAGTTTCTCAAAAAGTTGAATACAATTAGTAATGAAAAGACAATTGCAGCAGCTAAAAACTTAGCAGAAAGAGAGAAACATATAACAATAGCTTAAACGATTAATTGGGAAATGAACTGATTCACTTCAAGTTTTTTACTTTGTTTAAAGAAAATGACAATGAAAGAAACGGTCGTTAATTAAGAGAGGCGAGTGTGTAAAATCATCTTAAAAGAGAACAGTTTGTTCTCGTAATATTGAGATTGCCTTAAGGTCAAAAACAGCAGTGGAGAATGGTCACTTTCTAATTTGAAGTTGATTGTAAACAGGCTTCGAACCTCCATGTTAGAAGACAGGCTCAACGCTTTAGCTTTAGTCAGCATTGAACTGACATTTTAAGACAACAAAGTTATGAAGATATTATAAGTAGTTTCGTTAATATGAAATGTAGGCGTAAACTAATAAGCCATTAAGATTACATTATCATTTGGTTAGATTGTTTGGAAAAGTTCTTTATTTGAAACCATTAAGGTATATTACCTTAATAATATTCAGTTAATTTCATTTTTATTATCTCATAAACTCAACAAACTCTAAATCTTCCATAATTTAATAATACACTTTAAGTATTTATTTTTAATTTTCTAATTGCTTAATTACTGAAAATACGGTTTTTGTAGGTTAATTTAAAAAATAAATTTTCCCTGGTAGGGCTGGCGCCACAGGTTCGGTATAGGAGCCCACAGACCATAAATACGACGGTAATGGCATATAATAATAATAATAAATGTCTTTTTATTTCAAAGCAAACAATTCATGTATTAAATCTAACAGACGGCGAGATCTAGCACAGCTATTCTATCTAACCATCCCGCTTAAGAGTTAAATAAGAATAACATTGCAACTTACAAAATATTTTGAACTTCTCATTATAAGATATTCCTGATCATTAAAAAATAATAACAATTCATAAGGTAGAGTATATATTATCAAAAAAACATTTATCTACCTACATCATGTAGGTAGATCATGTGCCCAACAAATGAAACAAATGAAATGTTAACAACTAGCAAGAACTAGCAAGAAGCGTTTACGAACGTTGCGAAAGCACGGCTCTCTTAATATTGCGTTTAAAGCTGGACATTGAGGTTGAAGATTTTAGTTCATTAGAGAGGACATTATATGATTTAACAGCATTATAGCTAAAGGAACTTTTAAATTTTTCAGTTTTATGCCTTGGGATCAAAAAGCTATTACAATTACGGGTATTTCGACCATGTGTTGCAGAATGAGTGGTAAGTTTATTAAAAAGATATTTCGGAGTCTGGGTTAAAACAATTCTATAAGTAAGAGTTGACAGATGCACCAAATATCTCTCTTCCAGATTTAACCACTTGGACGTTTCAAGTAAGGGCGAGACATGATCAAATTTTTTGCCATTGTAACAAAATTTAAGACAGTAATTCTGGAGTTTTTGTAAGCTCTGTTTCTCCTTTACGTTAAGTGCTGGCCAGTAAAGAACATCACAATAAGAAAAATTTGATAATATTAATGAGTCACACAATCTTATTTTAATATTGGTTGAAATGATACTTTTATGCATATATAAGAGTTTTAATTTACTGTAAGCACCTTGAAGTAATTTAGATACATGGTTTTCAAATTTTAATTCCCTGTCAATCCAAACACCCAAATTCTTTTCACACAGAGAAGGTGTTAAAGCCATATTCCCAATTTTAATTTCAAAATTGCTTGGTTGGGAAGATCCGAAAATAATAAGTTTGGATTTGGAAGCATTAAGAACGAGTTTATGAACACTGGAAATTTCAGAAATAATTAAAAGGTCAGAGTTAATGCGCTTTGCAGCATTATTTGACTCTTCAGAAAAAGTGATAAATAAATTTGGGTATCATCACATATAGGCATATAGGCCTCCCTGAAATGTTATAGTCTCCACACCATTATTATGTTCTTCAGTGATCTATGATTATATTGGTAATGAAAGTGTCAATATTTATATCAAATGCTGCTGTTATAACAGCAGAATTTTCCATATATTATGTATCCACAGCCAAAATCCATATTATTTATTAAATCACCGTGCTTATTTTATAAACTTACATAATGAAATGGTGAATACTGGAGAAGACTTACCTGAATTTATTTATTAATAACACATATTTTCTTTCTCCACAAATAGCAACAGAAATAATAAATCAGAGCTAAATTCATAAATTAGCCGAAGAAAAATCTATTTTCGCTTGTGGAATTCTATTTATAATCATTTTCCTGCGCTAAAAGTACAAAAAATTAAAGGAAAATAGAAAATCACGACCAATTTGTGAAAATCCTCAATTTTATTTCTATTTTAATATTTTATTCGGACTTCGGTGGAAATACATACGAAGCAATGAAAAATACAAAGGCAAATAGGAAAAATCTATAGTCGGATTAGTGAATAGATGTGTTAATAAAATTAGGTGAAGGAGGCGACAAGACCGGAAAAATCGTCTAGGTGTCAGATTTTTTTTTTATAAGTACATATTATATAACGATAATGGAATGCTTTGTAAATATTAAATATATTTTGGCACTGTGAAACTAACCCAAAGTTGATTCGACGACAAACTCAAACTAACCAAATCTATTAAAATTGATTATAACGTATCAGAACCAATTCAAATGATTAAAAT